>OX104125.1:13899966-14142970 GCA_944474755.1 Limnoperna fortunei | reverse complement strand
CTTAGAAAAAACTTGGTTTTTGATATTTTTATTGCTTTGTAAAAATATAATGAAAACTTTGTTTTTTGACCTTTTCAGAATTTACTTGGTGGTGCATTGTTTGGTGTATGGAAATCTTTCCCACTAGTGTGTTTGCTGTCGGCATCAGGAGCCTCATGTTGCTTTTTGTTGTCAAAGTTCTTTGGAAAACAACACATTGAAAGATATTTCCCTGATAAAGTAAAATTTCTACAAGGAAAGGTACATGTACAAGAGGAATGAATAAAACTTAGTGTGGCTCAAATGAAATTAATGAAATCGCTTTTTAAAGAAGATTGATTTGGGTGCATTTTAAACATCAATGTTTAATGTACCCAACCAATGATGGTAAAATGTGCTGATCTGTAAATCTGCTGCATTTGAATATTTCTAAACTTGTGAATATACAAGAACTCCATTTACACTTCAAGCATTACTGTCTCATTTCACATATGTGCATAAATATAGATTATTGTTTTATTTATTTTCAAGATTGAAATTATTCATCTCACTGGCCGCAAGATGGATAATAAGATGGGGATGTACTATAAACAGTAATCTGTATATGGCTTTTGTAACATGGTGACGTCACATTGTTTACTTAACAACATCCTTAGAAACTGACAATAAGTATCCCCATCAGGCTACCAGAGTTTAGAAATGGAAGATAAATATCCATATCACATTAATAGAATGAGAAGAAATTTTCCCACATTGCATGATTAAAGGAATAATAAACAAAATAGCATTAAGAGAGTTTAAATACTAAAGTGATGTATGATATCATGTATTCACCGCCTTTGAATTGTATTGTATCTAATACACATGTTTTCTGTCAATCTAAGATTGTTTATTTTAGGATGCAAACTTTAATTTGATCAATAATATTCCAGTTACTTAATATGTTATTGTATTATTTTTTCAGGTTGAAGAAAATGGAGACAGTTTGCTGTTTTTCCTTTTATTTTTAAGATTTTTTCCAATGACACCAAACTGGTTTTTAAACATGGCATCCCCAATAGTAAATGTTCCATTACACCTCTTCTTTGTGTCAGTATTAATAGGTAAGTACATAAAATCTGTAGATGGTGTGTGGCCTTACCCATATCCATCTGGGTGGCCTTCCATCCGTCCATTTGGATTGGGGTACAAAGCCTGTCCGATATTGATAGAGATAAGTATGTCAAAGGATAGGAAAGGCCAAAGGCTTAAGGCTTTATATGGTGCTGAAACTAAAGTGTGAAAAATCTATTAATGAAAGTGAACATTAGTGACAATTTTATCCCCAATTTTAGTCTGAAATGCCCAATGTTAAGTTTTGGTAAATCGACAGTGACTGATGTTAAATAATATTTTTCTGATTATAAAGAAAAGTTTGATATGAGGTTGGTTATATTGAAGTAGATATTGACCAAATTAAATTACGACCCTAAATGTCATTAGAAGAAACATCTTTTAAATACCAATTATCCCTAAGCACCAAAATAAATGAGACATGACATGTCTCAGATTTTGCTGATTTTAATTTCATAAGTTGCAATTGACCATTGGATCATAAAAATGATGACTGTTTGTTATGATTGACCACGGTTGCCATGGTAACTGAGGCGGTCATTTTTTATCATTTCTCATACTGCGAAATAGCCTATATTCAATTCCCAATTGGTTATTCAAAAATCAATGCATATTCAATATAATGTTTTATTTGCTTAATTCAATACCTCATTGACAATATTCAAAACAGTTTCAAGACTAAAGATAAATGTGTAGTCAGAACGAGGCTATCCAATATGTCAAGAAATCATGCATTTTTTCTGAAATTTTTCTACTAAAAAATTACCATTTTTGCCACTTTACTGACTCCATTTTTCAGAAAATGCACCAATCACAAATACTCATCATGAATATAATTACATAAATTGATGATTAATATTCAAAACTTATAAAAATCTTAATGGGGTAACAAAAGATGTCTATAGAAAACACTGTCAAAGATGGTTACCATGGTAACTTGTGAAAAAAAGCCATTTTTGTATTGTTCAATATCTCCATGAAACTACTGTTTCTCTTAGGAATAAATTAAATCATCCTTAATTATTATTTTTAACAGACATACTATAAGCTTAAAATGACATTGAAATCATTTCAGGGTACAGTGTCTCAAGGTCAAGGTCAACTAAAATTGAACTTTCAAATATGAAAATCTCGAAGCAAAATCAATTTTAAGTGACCTTGAGAACAACACAAGTGACCTTGAAAGTTTTGTAAGGTCATACTATGTTGAAAAGATCCTTTTAGGTACATATGATGACAACAATTGTTATCTTGGCTCATATTAGAAGTATGATCATAGATGTATTTAAATATCGAAAAATTGCCGTTTTTGTTTTTTTACCATGGTAACCAACTTTAACAGTGTTTTTTTAAGACATTTTTTCTTACCCCATTGAGATTTTAAAAATTTGTGAATATTAATCATCAATCTATGTAATTATATTCATGATGATTATTTGTGATTGGTGCATTTTCTGAAAATGGAGTCAGAAAGGTGTCAAAAATGGTAATATTTTTTACCAAAAATTATAGAGAATAATGCACTATTTCTTTACATGTTCAATAGTCTCAGTCTGATCACACATATACTTAAAGTGTTGTAACTGTTTTGAATATTGTCAATGAGATATTGAATTAAGCAAATAAAGAAATTCTATTGAATATGAATCGATTTTCCCCTGAAAAATTCGGAGTTGAATATTGCTCTTTTCACTGTATTTTAATCGGCCCAAAATGACCGCCACTGTTACCATGACAACCGAAGTCAAATCATAACAAACAATAATTATTTTGTGGTCAAATGGTCAATTTCAACTTATAAAATGAAAATCAGCTAAATCTGAGACATGTCATGTCTCACCCTATATGGAAATCCTTTGATCCTTATGGATAATTGGTGTTTAAAAATGGTGTGAATGGATGGCAGCTGGACCTTTTGTCCAGGATTAAATTTTAGTACTCAAAGCAAACTGCTTGAAAGATTCCAATTTGGATCCACTATGTACTGGGTCTACGACATAACAGTGGCAAGTGGTACTGGATATACGACTGGGCATATAGGTTTTGTAGTTTTGTTTACATACTGGAAATTACAAATTATTTCTGACATAGTGTATTATAAAATGTGAACATGTAAATTTTTAGGCAGTTCATATTCTATCCAATGGAAAGGACAGTTTTCAAATTTTACAGTCATCTGCAAAAATTGATTTTTATAACACAAAAATACAAAGGCTTTACATGCTTTGAACACAACAACTTAGCACACATAAGGACATTTACAGTACAAATTACAGTTCATTTAGGTTCTTTTATTTGAAAATTAAAAACTACAGTTATATCCCTTTATTTAAATTAGATTTTTTCCTTTTTTATTAGTAATTATACCAGGTAATTATTATTGCACCCATGCCTCCTGTACATAGAACTAATTGTTTTCAGTTGATTGTTTGCTTTCTTGAAATGTAATAGCAGTCAAGTGCTTTTATATCTGTATTCAATTCGAGAACAAGTTTAAGAATCAATAAGAAAAATTCCACTAAAACGTATGGAGTATTGGGCAGGAAGAATTCTGTAGTCTCTACAATAATCCCTCTTTATTTTAAAGTCTTCAAGTTGAAATGACATGAATCTCCCTCCCAGAGAGAGAGAGCTTTCACAAACTCACAGAGCTTTCAGTTACTTACCTGAAGAAGTAACTGGCAGATCTGCGAGTCAAGCACTGCACACCCTCCCAGTTTGGGTCCCAGAGTAACAGTTTATATGTAGTTCTACAAATATTTTACATACATTTTTAGGATTGATGCCATACAACTTTATATGTGTACAAACAGGAGGTATGCTGTCAGAGATTTCCTCCGTTGATGATATATTTACATCAGGGACATTTTTAAAGTTAGCAGCTATAGCAGTGGTTGCCTTGGTGCCTGGAATGATAGTGAAGAAACTGAAAGACAGAAAACTGAAATCTTTGTAATTGATTATTCCTGTGAAATATTGATGAATCCTGATTTAGATAATGATTTTAGGGCATTCAGTATGAGATCAGTCTTTTACATTTGAAGATTTGATAAAAGAATTTCTTCAAATACATTCAAAATTGTTTTTTAAGAGTATTTGTTTTATGTTTCATGCAAGTAGGTAGTCCTGCTGTAAAATCAGGTATTGAAGAAAACAGGATTCTTCAGTCAAGTTTTATTGTGTTAATATTTGCAAGGTTATGAGGAACAAGGTCATCTGAAACTTCCATTTGAAACTTGTCATACAAGCATGTACATTTTTTCTCTCCTATGTACCTTTGGTCAAAATTACGTCCCTTGTTAAAAATGTAATTTTCATTATTTTTGCCAATACCTAACTCATTTTAACGAAAACTTTTTATTTCAACCAATAATAAATTGAATTAATAATAAAATTGAAATTTAAAAATGAATAATGAAAGACATTATTCTTAAATTTACTATAAATGTTCTATCGATTTTAAAATTTTCACAAAAAATGGCAGATGGTGTCCTGCATCGCCTTAATTATTAGTAGTAGGATTGTGAGCTTGTTACATAGTTTTAGTTCAGTTAAGAAATATTATGATTTTTTTAAACAGTTGCTGCAAAATAATAAAGCAGGCTATTACAGAATATTTTTGAAAATGTAAAGGTCCAGATCATCTCAGGATTATCTTTTTTGTGCATATTGTTGTAAGACTGTGATTGTACTTGAAGTGTTCAATATTTGTTTGAGAGGTATTGTGTGTATGTTAGTGTGTGTACATAAGTACAAAAGAACGTTCATACCTATGCGTGTATGTATGTATGTTTTTTTGTATGATATTGTAGTATAAATATTTAAATCTGAACAACTTTTAACAATAGTTACAGATGACTTTCCAAGTAAAATGTAGCAAGGTTAAGTTTATTCCATTATGAATTTTAATAAATGTTAACATCTTTTAACAATTTATTTGAGTGTAATGAGTTATCCATTTTCTTAAGGTGAATATTTCCTGTCGCTCACATAGTTTTACAGTTGTTATGTGTACTAATGTTGTTTATTGGCTAAAATAATCATAATACACAACTGTTTTGAATATTGCTATTAAAAATCTTCACAGTTTCAAATAAAGCTCGATGGGAAGAATAACTTGGGAGGTATGCTTCAAACATTTCGTTGAATCCATGGCAAATGCTTTTCCTTATATTAATGTAAAACTTGAGAACTTTAGAACAAATAATATGTATTATTTATTAATTTATATTCTGTTAAATGTCAGTTGTAATATTTTAATTGTGTTTACATATTTGTTTTAAATAAAATAACTGATAATTGATATTTTGTTTTGAACAAGTCAAATTGTCAAACGTTAAACATTTATACAACTGTTAGTAAGTAACCAGACATAGCACAAACAGTGCAATTATAATTTTGGTAATTGTAAAATATGTTTCATATAGTATACAACTAGGACAAATGACATGTAAATTTAAAGAAAGATAATGGAGGAGAGATTAAACTGAATAAACAAAACAAATAATTATAAAAAAATACTCGAGTTAAACCAGGTGCTCCTGTAAGGTAATCGTTTAATGCTTTAACAACACATGTTGTCCTTTCTATATAAGTACAGGACAATAAAACTTAATACTAGTATAATTATTTATTTGGATTTTCAAAGTTATTTCAGCAATTCGTTCAGCTGACATAAAAAGCTTAACAACTATATTTGCCACTATATCACACATTAGAAGTTTGGACATTTTAGAATATCAAACATCAACAATAAAAATTGGAGACTGTGATTTTACTCAATATATATAATTACGGACTGCAGTGTTTTTATTTAAAAAACGATAAGGTAATTTGTAAGTTGGAATAGTTTTTTTTTAACAGTGACTTTATTTACAAAATACAGAAGCACTTCAACATCTGAATCATTCTTCCAAATTGTTTGATAGTTTGAGCGTCACTGATGAGTGTTAATTGAACTAAACGTTGTAAATTCTAGAACCTTGGTATCTCCAGTGAAATTACATTGAATAAGCAAACAACCAAATAGTAAGAGTTAAGAAAAATCATCAGCTGTATATTTATACAAGTATTCTAAAAAAATACTTGAGTAAAAAAGTGTGCTATTTATGGAAAAAAAATCCTATATTATAAAAATTGCAGATAAAAGGTTGCTTTATAATTGTTTCAGTTGATAGCAAGGAAAATTGTATTTGTGAACATTGTATAAGAAATAAATCCTATATCTAAAACATGCTCCGACGTATTTTGTTTGAATAGTGTTTAACACCACTTTCAGCAAATAATCAGCTATATCATGGCACCCAGTTTTTATTTTAGATGAAGCTAGAGAAAGCCACCGGTTTTCGGTAGGAAAACTGGCAAAATTGTGTTAATATACTTTTTAACTGCGGAAATTATTAAGTTGTGCAAGCAGTGAGATTCGAACCGGCACTCACAGTGTTGATGAATAGAAGACCAACTACCTAAAACATTCGACCACCGAGCGCCTGCCACGCACCTCCCCCGTTGTAATTGCAACGTGCTTCAAAACAATCGCTTCTCAGTTAAAAAGCCGAACGTGCGTTATTAGACGTTTAAAAGCTTTCTACATATAAAAAGCATATAGACACAAACCTGAAATTGTCCCACAAGTAAAGATCCAGATATAACAACATTGAAAACTTCTTGAACGTTGTTAAAATTTTACCAAAAACTAAGTATATGTTTTAAATATTTGTTTTTTGTTCTGTTGACATGGTTATTTTCTAAGAAGTCTGTGAAAAATTTTATGTAATACTGTTTTTTCAAGTCACACAGATGTGTTGTCTAACAGTTTGAAATATATCAAACTATTTGTCAATTATGAAGTCAGTTGATTTTCTTTTACCTATATCACGTAATATCTTTATTGTTGGATTGATTGTTTTGTTTGTTTGATAGTGTTTAACGCCACTTTCAGCAATTTTTCAGCAATATCATAGCGTCCAGTTTTTATTTGGGGAGGAAGCCGGAGTACCCGGAGAATTGGTTTGAGAGTAATTTGAAAAAAAATAAAATAAAATCATGGCAATAACCGAAATCCTTTAACACATTGTCTTTGGTTTATTTATTTCAAGAGTTAGTTTGACAACGCGAAGTAAGACATGTAAAGATGCTATAAGAAAGCTGTCACGGGATAAAATTTGCGATCCAGGATCAAAGCAAATGCCGTGAATGTATAACAAATATAAACCAGCTGATTGTATAATTGTAGTTGGTAAAACACAATTAAAATACAAATTTCAATGCGCTAGTTGAGATTATTATAGTGATACGAATGACAAATCATCTATGATCTGAAATACTGTTTGCGACCGTAAACACCTCAAAGTTATTGAAAGGCTGCAAGACTTGTTATGTACCTTCAATTTGGTAGCTAACATTAAACGTATTGACCGAGACCGACTTAGCTGCAAACAAACAGCTACTATAAGATGATTTATTCATAAGACATTTTAAAATGATCATATTCAAGCAATTCGTATTGTTTGTAGAAAATTCTTATTTAGAAAAATGTTGAGTGTTCTTTTGGGAAGAGTAATATGTTTATGATCTGACCTTACTATTTAAATTCACATAATTCACATTTTCAAAGGCCCACAACACAGAGAATGTGGAAAGTAGTATGCAATATATTGTATAAACATAACATTATTAATCAGTTATTTACTCTGGTTATTTTTCATGCTTAACGTAATTTCGTTTAAAATTTTCTGCCTGAGTGATATATGACGAACTGGGGAGAACACTCCTTTTTTATGGCGTCAAATTCTATGTTGGATAAACTGTTGTTCACAATATTAAGGAAAAATACTCTATATTAGTTATCTTTGTTGACTCACAACAGTTCTACAATGTTTGAAGGACTATTTTTCAAGCGATACTATTACTAGAACTTGCTAATCCGAGCGTAGAGTATTGGTTTGTTTCATTCTTTTTGATCCGCTACAATAATTACAATAAGCAATAAACACAGCATTACCTTGAAATTGAAGACCAAACATTCTTACCTCATAAAAATACATGGTACTGAAATGGTTGTCTGAGCACAAACACTATTCACACAGCTGTGCAACGTAGACCCAAAGAATATAATTTCTTTGAGTGCCGCGTTTTTGGAGAAAAATAGCAAAGAAAACCGACCGAACAACAAGAGCCAAAAGTCAAGGGACAGTTACAAATCCGGATATAGACAAAACGCAACACAAAAACCAAAAACATAAAAAACAGAGAGTAACCCGAACCCAATAAAAACCATGGGTGCACTGAGGTGCTCCGGACGAGTTAGCAGTTCCTGCCTCTAATTAGACACTCGTCGAGTTACTCATTGTCATGTCTAGGGAAAAGTCAAATCCAGGAATAGGCATCACTACCTATGACTCAGCAAACGTGTCAGATCGTATTTGAGACACTGATTTCCCATAACGATCAATTAAGTCATGGTGACGACCATAGAATTTCTGGAGAGATACAGTGCAACAACCCTTGTTTGAGTAGTTTAGCAGTCAACAATAGGGATCGGTCTAGAAAATCGGAATACCGATCGCAGGATCTAGAATAACGTAAAAGTTGTGAAATGTACACACTGTACGCCGGAGCTGCTGTAATGTTGCTGTTGATGAACGGGAAGTTGACAATTGGAAAGTTGAAGTCATCACGTTTGTCGAAGAGTCTAGTTTGTAGCTTTCCAGAGTCTATTTCTAGAAGTGGGTCTAAGTAAGAGGCTGAGCTTAGTGTATTGGTGGTGTCTTTAATTTCAAGCTCGCTAAGGTAAATTGAATGTAAATAGTCACCAAATTTAGCATTGTTTAGGGACAAAATATCATCAATATAGCGGAATATTAAATTAAAGGTCTGGGCATGTGTCTTTTCTTTCTTCTTCAGCAGGCCTTCTAGGAACTCAGCCTCACAAGAGTACAAAAACAGGTCGGCGAGGAGAGGAGCACAATTAGTACCCATTGGAATACCAACAGTGTGTTGAAACACATGTCCTCCAAACATGACGAATATATTGTCAATCAGAAAATCTAACATATGACAGATTTGGTCTTCAGTATATTTAGTAGTAGATTTAGAGTCATTAATGACGAAGTAAGTTCTGTCATGGCTAATTACTAGGTATTTGTATCGTCTCTTTCCGTTTTTCTTGAAAAAGCAGCGTTTTGTAAGATCTTTAAGCCTATTCTTAAGCTGGATATGAGGGATGGCCGTATAGAGTGTCGAAAAATCAAATGTTTTAATGCTGTTACAATGGGAAAGAGATCCAGACCTCAAAATGTCTATCAGGTCTTTTGAATTTTTTAATATCCACATTTCATTTATTCCAATCCTGGAGTAAAAGGTGTCGCTATATTTTTGAAGCCCCGTTTTTACTGTTGTTAAAATAGTGGTCAGGAGTTGCGATAGTGTCTTGGTAGTACACTTAGACGATCCTGCTATTAAACGCTGTTTGTATGGATTTTTGTGAAGTTTTGGTATCCAATACAATAAGGGGACATTACAATCTTCGACTTTGATTTTGAGACGAAAGGATGCCAATATCGATTCGTGATTTTCAATAATCTCCTCTTTTGAAAGCGCAGTAAATGTGTAAGTAGGATTGCCAAGTGAGCGGTCCATGCCTAACTCATTAATTAAACACTCTATGTAATGTTTTTTTGCAGATAAAAATAATGTTGTTAGGGGCTTTATCTGCTGGCACAACATATTTGTCATGAATGTCGGACACAGTTTTAAGAGCATCAAGATTTCTGAAGATTGATGAGGCTTTAGTACTCATAGACCATCTTAAACGACTTATTCATATTTGAATCAATGACCTCAAGGCCTTTACCCACTCTGACAAGGTATAAACCTCCTGGTCCTCTTGCTTTGCCCATTTTCTGGCATAGTCCTCTATTGAATCCATCAATAATTTAAAGTTATACTTCAAGTTGATGGATTTAGGTTCACGGTACTTTGATCATTTGAACAAAATATTCCGGAGTCTTTCATTGTCAACAAAGAGTTTCACGCTCTTTTCGCTTTTTTAGATTTCGAAATCTGTTAATTGTTTGAGTTACTAAAAGAGCCTCGATTGTTGCCTAGGGGTTAAGATAGTTCTATTAATCACGTTGTCTACACTGTGATTGCTGGTTTGAGTCTCAGTGCAGGGAGGATGCGCTCCTTCTCATATCTGAAGTGACAAGGATTGCCAGGTTTCCTACCGAAGGTCTGGTTTTTTCTCCAATTACTCTGGCTTTCTCTCCGAATTATAGCTTCACGCCATGATATAGCTGAAAAATTACTGTACATGGCGTTAAACAACTTTCAAACAAACAAAACAATATAATTACTAAAATTTTTGTCTACAATATGCTATACGTTTGACAGTTAAAATGTCCTGTCTTTTTATCCATGATATCCCCTTATCGATTGTTAGATAATTTGTTCTTCTGTATATAGCTAGAATACTTCTCGCTGGACCAGTCATTCAATAAATCAACTCCGTAAATTCTCTGTTTTAATGTCATTTCAGTACCGCATCATACTTTACTACTGTCTTGTTAATGATTACTATTATAGGTTTAACGTTGTCTTGTTTCGTCCTGTAGATTGCAGCTGCTGCATATTAAAAAAAGCATATGTGCAACACGCATGTGTAAATATAAGTAATTTAATTAAGTTTAATAACATACATAATAAATGTTACAAATGTATTTTACAAAACTTAACTCCTTTATTCTGTTCGTTATCCAGTCGTTTTAAAATTTAAGGCTTGTTCTTAAATGACATCAGAGTTAATTTATTAACACCATTCCAATTTATGAAAACAATTTCATTAGTAATATATAGTATGATCAACAGATTTGGAAGTCTTTATGTCAGAAATAACTATTAAAAACTAATATTGATAACATTTACACTACATTTAGATAAGCAAGTCTTTTTGTCTATATTTCAGGAATGGTCGATACAAGGAATATCGTTTAATGTTGTTAATTGGTATTAAAAATACATGCAGTTTGTAAACAGTTATCAATTCTTTGTCAAGTCCATTTTGAACAGCGTAGATTAAAGCTGTTTTGTCATTCATGTCAGACGCACTAGCTCTTGAACCCTTGATAGAAGGTACTGAAAAAATGGAATATCACTTTGTTAGGAAATCCAGATAATCTACTTGCTCAGATCAATCCTTGATCGGCTTTCCCATCAATCAAAATCATTGCAAGTTCCCTTTCTTTGTCATCTAATAACTTGCGGACTCTGTAAAGTCCATTTTCAACAGCGTAATTGAAAGCAGTTTTGTCATACATGTCAGACGCACTAACTATTGAACCTTTTGCTAGAAGGTACGTAACAAAATTGAATATCTCTTTTTCAGGAAATCCAGACAATCCACACGCTCGGATCAATGGAGTGCCTCCAGAGTAATCCTTAGAATTAATATCAACTTTTCCATCTATCAAAATCTTTGCAAGCTTGAAATTACCTTCAGATAAAGCATGAAACATTATTTGTGTATCATCAACACTGTATTTCCTACTTTTACGGTCTGTCCGCCATTGTCGAAAAGTGGTTTTCAGACCTTCTAATGTTGTCATGATTGTTCACTTCTGATAAAAAGACAATAACTTATGCTCATCTATTTATACCTTATTGTACAGAAACAGTGCAATATAAATGTCCATATTGTTTTATCTAGCCAATAATATTGTTTCTGTTTGACACGTGATCATTTAGACACTCCTTTTAAGACAATTCCTTTTACATACATGTATATTTACTGACTAATTGAAATCAATAAATTTTATACCGTTGTCTTATTTTGTCAATTAAGTGACGTTTGTTTGGCACGAGATCATAAAGACACATTCATATATATTAACTAACACACATGCATCTAAAACAATGAATATTTCTCGGTAAAAGAATTTGAACTTTATATCACAAAAATGTTGATTGTAAAAATGGTTAATTCTATTATGATGACTTTTTAAATGTCATTAATAAAATATTTTTCAAAAAGCAAATTGACTTAGTTGTCAAAGATTAACATCAGATGTTATTCCTTTGGTTATTAAATAATTGTTTTCAATTGCTGGTTAGATTATTGGATATAGACGACTTTAGGGCGGTTTACGACAATTAACCGGGAAGCTGTTTATGTACAGCGTAAACCCACCCAGTCGTCTATATCCAATAATCTAATCAGCAGTTGAAAACAATTCTTATATTTTAAATTCAATATTATTAAAAGAAATAATTTAAAAAATTATTTAACCAGTATTAAAATAATATTTGAAATTCACAATTTACTTGTCGTCACTAGTTGTTTGCGAAAGAATTCAGACGTAGTAAGCGTCATCAATACACATAATACGTCAACAATCAGTCACGTGCTGAAATACCAAGGTAGAGGTAGGTTAAACGAAATGGACAATGTTGCTTAATAGATGTTGAGTATTTATAGAAAATGAAATATTTCAAAATAAAGGCTGATAGGTATTGTCGGTTTGAATTTGGTCATATTGTTTGAAACGACTAAATATTTAGATTATGTATCTTTGATGGATTCCTATTTTTTTTGCATATCTTTCATTGGTATTTTGCATATCTTAAATTAAAGTAATATCACTTTTATTTTACAATAGAAATTTTGTAAAAGAGATTATTCAAAAAATGAAATTGATAAAGACTCTACTGTGAAAATTAACATCAGATAAATTATGACAAAAGCAGTCGCCGACCCAATACTTATTTCTTGCTTTATGATTATACTTTCACCAAAGATAACGACCTTTATCATTTAAAATAATATTTGTACCATTGAGCTACCGAAAACGCCATTCAGCAAAATTTACTAGCGTGTAGTTGCTTCAAACATATGTTTACTATTATCTTATGACATGTTTAGTTTCGGAAAACACAGTTAATAACCACAACAGTTATTTCTTATCTCTGAAACTTATTATCTTTATTGCAAGTAATTATTTTGATGTATAATCGGTAAAGGATTGTTATTTTGAAATTTAGTAAATGAGTGCCTATTTGTTAACAAATGGATTTAATTAAGTTAATAGACTTATTTGAATAAGAATATGATTAAATCATTGGTTAATAGATCGAGAAAACTTAAGATGACGTTTAACGAAATCTCCGATTTCTGATTAATTGATTGCTAAATGTTAAAACAACAATAGATTGACAATTTAATTTAAAAAATTATTTAATTGATTATTTATTTGTTGCTTAAAGTCTTTAAGGTGCCATTTGTTTTAAAATGTCGAGTCTTACAGTTGTGTATCTAGGGTTGTTCGTAAAAAGATTGTTACTTGCACCCCAAACAGACTTTCATGCAGTATGTGGTTTAAATCGTGGTCTCCGACCCAATGCCATTTGTATCTGTTCTGGTTACTCCATCTTCTTCCTTCAAAAATAAAAAATCTGGACGCCATAATATAGCTGAAAATTGTCCGTTATTTCGAGTTAAGTCTTATCCTAAGAAACAAAATCAAACTATATTTTTATTTAGTTTCTATGAATTGTACATTCTTCGTTTATTTCGTATGCAATCGTTCTTTCTGAGATACTGTGCTATAAACTAAAGTTATTTGTTTTAAAATTAGAGATTTTGATAACGCATGGACTGTAAAAAAACGACATGGATCTAGCACATAACTTACATTAAACATTTACTTTAGTTTGTTCAAAGAAGTTATGTTTTAGAATAATAAATTAGCAGAAAAACAGGTCATTATTTAACAATGAAATTTCAACATTATAATTTAAAAACATTCAAATATAAAAAAACATTTCTTTGGGAAATGTATAACATGACCCACAAACTCTGAATTTTTTGTATCATTTCTTTTTTTTTTGACCGTCACTGAAGAAATCGCATATAATAACCGACTTAAAGAAATTTATTTTATTGTTGACATGATATGGTGTTCAAAATCAAGTTTATCAGCACACATCATAAGGCACAGTTATTAGCTTTAAAAACGTATAGAAGTTAGTCACAAAGCACACACAATATATAGATTGAGATTAATTGAACTATATTTCTTTTTTAAGGCCGACATCAATTTAACAAACAAAAACATAGACGGGAACCGAGGCAGACTAGCTGAAACCCAATTCTGGCTATCACTGACAAAAGTATAAAACATTGGCTAGGGGACTAAGAATTTACCCCTTTGTAGTGGCTATAATAAGCCGTCTCTTTTTCGGAATCTTTTATCGTGCAAGGAGCGTCAGACTCTCCAAACACTTTACCAACTATGGTCCGCGATCAAGCGTAACTGACAACCCTAACAAAGGGCGCCCTCCGTCCTCCGCGTGAAGACACGCTTTTGGTTTAAGGATTTAGACATATGCAGCGACAACATGCGTGCTACTTATTGAAGATAAAAATACAAGTTCTTAGCAAATAACACGAAAAATACTTATCCAACTGTAGCGACCTTTGCTTCTACAAACTGCACTGTAATTTAAGTTATATGTATCAGTAACCCCTAGCTAACAAGATATTGTTATCTACTTTTGTCATAGTTCCAGAACATCATTTAACTAACTAGCACCAAACTCGGATGTTTCTAGTGCTCCACCCACAGAGCAGCACATCGCTTCCAAGGCGTATAGGAGAGGCGTTTTTGTTACGGAAAAATGTGGTTCCTTGCACAACAAAAAAGGATAGAATTTCAGTATCAGACATATTTAAACAGTTTTATTATATGACTATACAAATTCTTTTTACACAAGACGTACTAAGTATTTGTTTAATTTTCTCTTGACATTCTAATTTTTTTAGTATCGTTTTGTGAAGCTGTTATTGTTTTGTGATAATGTTTTGCCACCACGTCACACACGTTTTAGCTAACAGTTTGAAATTTATCAAACAACCTTGTTTTTATTTATCTTTAATGTTGGATTGATGTCAATAGCCGGAATCCTTTAACACATTTTAGGCTATCTATGATTTTATTTATTTCAATATATAATTTGACAACGCAAAGTAAGACAAACGTAAGACACAATTAAAATACAAGTTAGGGTGGGGTTACTTTACTGGTGCAGATGCGATCATAACCACCACATAGGTATTGAAGGGCTGTCAGACTATTTTAAGGTACCTCAATTTGTGTAGGTAATAGTCAACGTTTTGATCGACTTAGGTGGAAAACAACAACTCCAATCTGTCGATTTAATTAAATTATAAGACTTTTTATGGTCATGGTAATTCTTATTGTTTGTTGATAATTCTTTTTGAGATAAATGTTGCGTGTCGTTTTGGGAAGAGTGTTACATGTATGTTGATGATCTCAATATTTAAATTTAGATAATTTTTGTTAAGGCCCAATACATTTGATGTTCATAGGCCCACAACGCATATAATGTAGAAAAATCTACAATAACACATGATATACAGTATTTTATAAATATTAATTATAATAATTAAGTCATTTACTATTCTATTATTTATGTCTTACAGAACTTTGTCATTAAAATTTTATTCGCTTACATATATTTAGCCGTTTGTTACCTGATGTGTATCTGACAAACTGCGGCAAATACTCTTTCTTCAGGACAATATTAGATAAATTTTCTAAATATAATTTATCTTTGTGTAACTTTCGACGGACTATTTTCATAACGTTATTGCTCCAAAATATGCTAGTCCTAGAGTCGTGTTTTGATTTGTTTCCTTCTCTTTATTATCCCGTGTCAAATTAAGCAAATGTCACATTATAATAATTTAGCAAAAATATTTTAACATTAAATATGCCGCCAAACAATTTACTTAGTCATTTAAAATACAAATGAAAATTACATTATCTACTAACCTCAGCAACTACAACAACGCTATACATGTATATCATATTGATTTAAAGTCGATTGGAAGCTGCCTCAAATACAGTAACTATCAAAAGTGTTATAACTACAATATGAAAAAAACCAAACTATTTCAATACCTTTTAATGAAAAACCAAATAGTCTTACCCCATTAAAATACTTGGTACTGAAACGTTTATCAGAGCACAAATCCTAAAAGCTTTACAACCTTACCCAAAGAATTTTATTTCTGTGAGTGTCGCGTTAAGAGAGTTCCCTGCTCTATGATCTTTTGTAGATTTCGAAAACTGTATTCATTTCTAAACACTAAGTTTTTCGTCTATAATATCCATACGTTTGACGTTTAAAATTTCCAGTCCTTTCAACCATGATCATCCCCACTCAATTGTTAGTTAATTTGTCATTCTGTACATATTCTGAAATATTGCTGGACTATTCATTCACCTTTATAAATACCTTTACTCTGATTATTACTATAGGTTGAAAGTTGTCGCATTTCGTCCTATTTAAAAACAAATGTTAGACACACATTTGTAAATGTAAGTAATAGTTTTTTTATTCAGTTTAATAACATACAGAATACATGTTACAATTATATTTACAATGACCAACTCCTTTAAGCTGTTGGTTATCCATTCATCGTAGTTTGAGGCATGTTCTTACAGTGCATTAAAGCTATTTTAGAGTAACAATTATAGCCTTCAAACTAAGTCTATAGTTTTCATATTAACCATATTTAAAGACTAATATGGTTATAATATTAATTGATAGTTTTATGAACATCTATATATACTAGTATCGGAAAGAAATTTAGTTCGGTGTTTCTCTCGATTAGTGTACTGTTTTATGGTATGTTGTTTTTCGGTGTTTCTCTCGATTAGTGTACTGTTTTATGGTATGTTGTTTTATATTTAAGTTTTATACAATTTCATATTTCTTTTCAATATCAATAAAACAAATATGAACATTTAGTTCAAAATATATTTTAATTCAATAAACCAATACAACAAAATTTGCGTAAAAGGGAATTCCAAGTTATTTCAAATAATTTAAAAATAGTCGTTCAATATCATTTTTTTTTCTAAAGTTAACCGTGCTGCATCGTTTTTCTATCAGGCTTTTTCAAAGAACCGTTCAAAGTATATCATTTCATGTATCAATGTTGACACCAATTGAATTTATGAAAAAAAACAATGATAATATATATTGTTAATATCGGATGTTTAACATCAGAAATGTCTATTAAACAAGCATATTGATAACATTTACACTACATTCACATAAAGGTATTTTTTTGTCTACAATTCCAGAATAGTCGATACAAGGAATATCGTTTAATAACGTAGATTAAAGCATTTTTGTCATACATGTTAGACGTACTAGCTATTACACCCTTTCCTGGCGCTACTTAACAAAATTGAATATCTCTTCTCAGGAAATCCAGATAATCCGAACATTCGGATCAATGCAGTGGCTACAAAGTAATCCTTGGAATTAGCAGCGATTCTCCATCAATAAAGATTTGCAAGTTTGAAATTGCCTTCGGATAAAGTGTGAAACATATTTATGTTTTATCTATCCAATAATGATATTTCGATTTGACACATGATCATTCAGCAACTCCATTTAAGGCAATTTCTTTATAGTGTATTAATACCTGATTCATACAAATCAATAAATTTTAAACTATTGCTGTATCTAGCCAATTAATTGACACGAGATCATATAGGCACGTTCAAAATGTTTACTAACACACATTCATTCAAAACAATGAAGATTTGTCGAAAAAGGAAAACGAAGTTTTTATTTTAATAATGTTTATTATAAAAGTTGTTTAGTCTGTTTTGAGGACTTTTTCAAATACTTAGATAAAATGTGACAGAGTGACAAAGCTGTAAAATATAAACATCAGAAGTTTTTTATTTTGGTAATTTCAAAATAGAAATAGATAAATATTGTATGGTTAGAAGTAGTTACAGTTTGATAATATTGTTTGAATCCACTAAGTTTATATTAAGAAACTGTATTCCTTGATATTTATAGTGGATTCCTGTTTCTTTTCTCTGGAAATGTGTTCCTTTTTTCAGTACAAAAATATCGTATCAATTCGATCAACATATGTGCAAGAAATAGTCTTGAAATCCGCCGAGAGGCAAATACAATTAATAAATAGATGCAACTAAAACTAAACGTTCTTAATTTACAAAGATTGACGATAGTTGCTTTAAATCGCTATAGTGCTTGTCGTTTGATCTTATATGTAGGCACAGTAAAAATTTTAACGTCTATGTCTTCATATGAATAATAGACAAAATTGGTAATTTTGCATAATAAAATTAGTCTTTTTTATATTTTATAAAAATATCACGTTTATCTTACACTTTTGCAAAAGAGATCATTCAACAAATTTATAAAGATTACTTTCAAAATTGACATTTTACAATTTTTTAAAAAAGAAATCGGCGACCCAATACCTATTTCTTTATTTATTCAAGTATATGACTGTTTAAATTATCAAAATCATCCCTATTCTCAAATATAATCTTTGTCAAAATGACAGCAAAGCTTAATGTGATCTGTGATAATTAGCGACCTTTTAAACATAAACGCTGTACAACCTAGTTACCGTAAACGCCATTTAGCAAAATATTCGTTTATTTGTTCAAACACTGTGACGCTACTATTTTAGGACATAAATTTCTAAAAACAACGTTTATAACTACGCCAGTAATGAAATTTTATCTATGAAATTTATTACCTTTATTGCAAATAATTATTCTGATAATGAATTACATCGTGAACGTTTATCAAATTGTGGATTTGATTAAGTTTATACTCTAAACCTTGATAATTTGAATCAGAAAATGATTAAATCATTGGTAAGAAAAATTAAGATCAAGAAAAATGCGTAATTTTCTTATTAACTATTTGTTTGTTGTTTGACGTCTTTAGGTCAACATTTAGTTGGGATGCGGACAAAATGGCTGTGTATTGACGGACCGTTCGTATTAAGTGTTACATCATTCTATACAAACATTCATACAGTAGACAATTTAAACTCTGTTCTGAGGCCTTAGGCCATTTGTCTCAGTTATGGTTACCCCAGATTCCATCAACAATAAAATATAAAACACCTTAATACAGCGAAAAATGCAGTAAAGACGAGTTAAATCATCCAAACAAACAAAATAAGACATCTCTTTACTATATAGGTTGTAAATATATTGTACGTACTGCGTTTATTAATTTTTTTCATTGTATGACATAATGCTTCCGATGATACTGTGCTATAAACTTGTTAAGTTGTTATAAATAAAAGATTTTTGTATTTCATTGACAATACAAAAAGACACAGATCTAGAGCATAAGTAAATTCAAACAATGCTCTAGTTTTTTTCTATTGTAGTTATGTTTTAGAAGCATAAATTTGCAGAAAAACAGGACATAATTCAAGACATAACATTTTAACACTTAAATTAAAAAAAAACATTCCAATGTCAAAATACAATATTTCTCTTATAGATGGATATCATGACCCACAACCTTTCAAAAACGTTTTAACGTGTCTATTTACTATATTGCTGGAATAATATGGTATTAAAAATAAAGTGTATCAGGATACATCGCAAGGCACAGTTATGAATATTAACATAGTATAGAAGTTAGTCACGAAGCACACATATAGGTTTAGATTGATTGATCAATTGAATGGTTTTTAACGTCCAGCGAACGATATTTTATTTTTATTTAAGCCCATGACATATTTATAAACAATACAGCAAAGTGAAAAGAAATGGACCAGCTGGAACACGATTTTGACTATTGCTGACAAAGTATAGAAAAGGTCTCAGAATGGATAATGTAACTCTTTGTAGCGGCTATAATAAGCCGTCTTTTCATCAGGGAATCTATCAGATAAATCGGAACGCTCTTTTGGTTTAACAGCTCTAAGCATTTGAAGAGACAACATGAAGACTACATATGGAAGATATAAATATAAGTTCTCAGCAAGGCACTTAATCCTTATAACACAAAGAAATACACATTAAACAATAGCACCTTTGTTACTACAAACTGAACTGTAATTTAAGTTATATTTGTCAATACCTACTCTGCTAGCAAGATTGTGTTATTTTGTAAGCCGTCATTTTTAAATTATCACAATGCTTTTTACTTTATATCTGGTTATAAAAAATTTCATTCATTTGCTATCGTCATAAATTGGCTGACAGTTAGTTTTGCTATAAAAACTAATGTCAAAAACCTTAATCATTTAGCACATTTAAGGATGTCTAGTTTTGTTTGCGTATTGTTTACATATTTTCATTGACAACACGAAGTACATCAACCTGCATGCTACTCTGTCATAATTCCAGAACAACAACAGATCATTATTTAATGTATCTCATACCAAACTGAGAAGCTCCTAGTGCTCCACCAATAGAGCTGCCATACGCTTCTGTTGGTGGATTGGAGAGGCCTGTTTGTTTACCGAAAATCTGACGCGGGTGAGCGACATATTTGGGTTGTGCCACGTTCCTGCACAATAATACCATTTTTGTAGAATTTGAAAAGTGTTAATTTCCACATCATGCATATTTAAAGGGTTATATTAAATTAAATAAGTAGTGCAATGCATACATTGACATGTCCTTAAGTACACTTTTAAACAGAGTATTGTGACAGCATTAAATAATAAGATGAAGTAGAAATAGCTTGAGATCATGTGAAAATTAACATAATAAATGTAAATAATTTATTCACATATAACGTCGCGTTGAATTCTGTTGTTTAATTACAGCTTAATTCAACGTCTCATTCAAACCCTTTAATTTGTTTTAAATCTAAATGGAGTGCGTATTTTTTTTAATTATTATTGTTTTTGCTTGGTTTTATTTTTTTGTTCGCTTTTGTTTTCGTTTGCCGACGTCCATGAAAGTGTAAGTAGGAAAACAGTACTTTTGATTAATAGTTCATGCTTCGACTAGATGTTTAGCTATCGTGCGAATGAAAGGAGGTGGCTGTCGGGGAGGTAGTATACTATCTTACAGCCAAGAACAACAAATTTTGCTTTATGTTTTAATAGCATATTGTCCATTTGTTGTCTAAAATATAAAATTACTATCATTTAAGGGAATATTTTCGATGAATACATAAACTTATTAGAATTAATTCTGAACATTGCCATTGTGTATCTCATCCAAGCAGTTGACGTCTTCCTTGCATACGTTCTTTTTTCTTTGCATGTTTGAAATATATCAAAGTATATTTAATTATTGAAATCAAAGACGCTTGCCTTTAATGTTAAATTGGTATGGGGATACATTTTGAATCTTGGTTTTTAATTTTATTCCATGTATGCAATATTAAAGAAGTCTAAACACTTTTTATTTACTGCCCATACTTGGAATTTTTTGGACTAAAATAAATAAAAGATCTCTTAAATCATCTTAAGTTTCGTACACGACTGGCCAGTTATGTATATTTAATCTTGTTATAAATTCACAGATGAAGACTCTAATGAAATCAATATATTTCTTGCTATTCTTAAAACTTATCATTTATAAAAAGTTTAAACAAAATTTAAATTATTATGCATACAAACAACAATTAAGATGTATAAAAAACGAACACTTTATCGTAATAATTTTCATTGTAAAATTGGTTAGTTTTATTATGAGGACTTTTTCAAGTACTTAGGTAAAATATTTTCAAAAAAGCAGATTGACTGTTGTATAAAATAAACATCAGAATTTTTTCTTTTGATCATATTAACATAGAAAGTGATAAGTATTGTGAAAAAATACAGTTGTTGCTTGTAAGCAGCTTTGAAATGTTATACTTAGTAAAACTCATTTTACACAGATGCAATAAAACTTGCAAAGGGTTGTGACATTGTGAATGTTTACTAATAGGTTTTAAAATATGCTTTAAATAATTGAGAATTTTGTAAAGGTTGGTCGTCGGCCTTTTGAATTCGTGTTATGCCATTGATAGTATATATACCTTTTCATTTCAATTTTAACTTGAAATAAGTCCATTTATCATAGTCTTGATTGATATATTATGCAGATCTATAATGATAACCTTTTAAAGACAGTGGGTTTTTTTAAAAAGAAGAATTTTGTAAGCGAGATCATTTACGACACGAAATTTATATCTGCTGTAAAAATTGACATTTATACAAATTGTAAAAAAAAGGAGAAGTCATCTGACCCATTCTTATTTCTTGTTTTATTAAAGTATGTGTGAGCAGAACCATAGATGTATTTTAATTACCAAAATAAATTTGATCTCCTATCTGATAAATGTAAAGATAACAACAAAGACTTTAATGTGATATTAGATGAATAGCGAATCATTGTTTTAGCAAACTATTGCTACATGTGTATCAAAGTTACATAAATATTTCAGAAATAATTTTTAAAGAAAGTTTTACCATCGAGGTACCGTAAACACCATATAGGAAACTTTATGCGGTGTTGTTGCTTCATATATACGTTTTCTGTTACTACTTCTATTTTATAAAACATTCATTACTACATCAGCCATTTCTGAGATTTATTGTCATCAGATTTATACCGCTTTAAGAATGCCTTTACGTGAGTTGAAATAAAGCGTAAGTCACGGATGCGGACAAAGAGGTAGTATGATCAAACGTTTATCTGGTTAGTAACTGTTGTCGCTTCTCAGTAACCAATAAGCCAAACTTGTGTTATTTGAGTTTAAAAATTACCGAAATAAAAAAGAATGTTAACACGAACATAATACTAAACATGTCCCCGAAGTAAAGATCCAGAAACAGAAAAGATTAAATACTTGTTCAATTCTGTTAATGTTTTACAGCACTTGGTGTATGTTTTAAGTATTTATTAAATGGTCTGTTGATATCCCTATTTTCAAAGATGTTTGTTTTTCTCAAGCAGTCATTGTTTTGTAATAATATTTTGCCTCTATTTCAGACATGTGTTGGTTAACTCTATAAAATATATTAAATATATTAACATCCTCGCCTTTGCCTGTCTTTATTATTTGATAGAGAGTATTTTTCCCAAAAACATGTCAATAACCTGAATCCTTTAACACATTTTAGGGTATCTATGGTTTTATTTATTTCAATAGTTACTTTGACAACGCAAAGTAAGACAAACATAGATACTATTAGCAGGCTAACACTTAATAAATTACTAAACGGCTGATTGTATTATTGTAGTGCGTAGAACACAATTGAAATACAAATTATGATTGGGTTATTTTACTGGTGCCAGATTATTGTAAGATACCATCATTTTTGTAGCTAACAGTCAACGACTTTGATGTAAAAACAGCTCCTACCACAGTATTTGATTCAGTTATCAGACATTTTTAACATGAAAATGTTCAAGCTATTCTTATAGTTTGTAGAAAATTCTTATTTAAAAAAATGTTGCGCGTTCTTTAGAGAAGAGAAATATGTTTGTGATCAGGGTCATATATCATATATGATGTTTACAGGCCCACAACACATATGATGCTGAAAACAATTTACAATAACACATTATATACAATACTGTATAAACATTATTTATAATTAAGAAATAGATTATTGCGAGCGGGCTTTATGGGAATTAGAACATGGTCAGACCTTATATTTGTAAATATTTTATACCGAGCGATAGCGAGGTATAAAATGAAGACAAATATAAGGTCTGACCATGTTCTAATTCCCATAAAGCCCGCTCGCAATAATCTATTTCGATTCTAATATGTCTAACAAATGTTTTAAAATTTCGAAGCGGTTCTAAGAGGACGCTTTCAGTGGTAATATTGTTTTTTTTTAAACTAAAACGATATATCCCAAAACAGTATGTTCAAGCAAATAAAATTGACATAAACATATTTTCTCGTCATTTTATTGAATGTACGTACCTTTTAAACAAAAATATTGAGAAATCTTATCGAAATTGCATCGTTCCAGTTTGAAATTTTCAGTTCAGCGTAATATGACGTCGGAATTCTAATTGTGACGTCATATTAATTCGAATGTAGAATTGTTAAAAAAATAATGTATCTGGAGTAGTTTAAATCATATAAATCTCAGAATTCAGACTAAACGTAACTAAATTATTAACAATAACGATAATTATGGATAACAGATAACAAACGGCATTTGTAAGTCAGTTTTTACATTTACACTTAACACGCAGTTTACGCATGTGCGAACTAAACTTATGGGAATTTTGACACTGTTTTGTTTATATAGCTAAAGCAGGACGTCATATTAGAATTAATTATAGTTATTCAGTTTTTTACTCTTGCTCTTGTTTATGCTTAACATACCTTTTTCATTAAAACTTTATTCACTTACATATATTTTGCTGTTTGATACCGGAGTGATCTGTGAACACTTCTTCTTTAGGGCGTCTAAGGCTATGTGGGATAAACTGTTGTGCGCAATGCTAGAGAAATTTACTCAATATAATTTATGTTTGTTTTACCTTTTAAATGACCATTGTCAAAGCGACACTGCTACAAAACCTGCAAATCCGAGCGTCGTATGTTTGGTTTGCTCCCTTCTGTATAGTATCAAATTTTGCAAATGTCACATTACACATTAGGCCCTCGGTGGCCGAGTGGTCAAGGTATTTCGTCTGCTATTGATCACGTGGTCTGTCAACACGAGATTGCGGGTTCGATTCTCACTGCAGGCAGGGTTTACTCGACTCCAATCTTAAATGACAAGCATTGCCAGTTTTCCTACCGCAGATCGGGGGTTTTTCCTGGTACTCCGGCTTCCTCTCTCAATAAAAAGTGGACGCCATGATATAGCTAAAAAATTGCTGAAAGTGGTATTAAACATCAACAAACAAACAAACACACATTACACATTGCTAACTTCTTTTAACATTTAATATGCCGCCACACAATTTACTTATTCATTAATTTCTTTAATGAATCTCCAGTCATTAAAAACATTTAAAGTAAATTATTGACACACCTTAGCAACTAATAGAACCATCTAAAATATATTATATAAAGGCGATGGAAGCTGCTTTAACTACTGTAACTATCAAACGTGTAATAATTACAATATGCAAAAAAGACTCATTTCAACACATTGTAATTAAAAAGCAAACATTATTACCCACATCACAATGCATGGTACTGAAAAGGTTGTCAGAGCACAAACACTGTCCACAACACAAAGATGTACAACTTAACCCCAAACATGTGATTGTTGCGAGCTGCGCTTTCGGAGAGTCTCACCGTCTTTGAGCTCTTGTAGATTTCGAAAACTGTAATTGTTTGTAAATATTAAATATTTCATATACAATATTCGATAAGTTTGACAGGTAAAATTTTCTGTCCATTCACCTATGGTGTTCCCCCTATCGATTGTTAGTTAATTTTCCCTCTGTATATATCTGGAATACTGCTCGCTGGACCATTCATTCAATAAATCAAGTCCTTAAATACTCTGGTTTAATGTCCTATTTCAGTACCGCAGCATACTTTACTACTATCTTGTTAATGATTACTATTATAGGCTAAAAGTTGTCCTGTTTTGTCCTATGGCTTGCAGATATGGCATATTAACGCACAATTTCTTTTTAAATGCCTGTACCAACGCATAATCATAGTTTCTATATGTATGCTTGTTGGTTCGGGAGTTTGCCGGTTTCTCGGACTTTGATTTGCGGATTGTATTTTTGACAGTTTCTTCGGTGTTCGGTACTTTGTTGTTTCCTTTTTTTGTGTTGCTTGAATACTCTGACCATCGTTAAAAAAATCGCGTGCTTCCTGACTTTATCTACTGATAAAACACAAGTTTGTATATTGACTTGAATTATTCTAAACCAGTTAAAAAAGCTGTGAATTCCATATACAAAACAGAAATATTGTAGTCATTCATTAATATATGCAGATTTGTTTATAGGATTATATTCGGAGTTCATCACGTACAGTGGGCTTTTAAAAAGTATTTATTTGTGTCTAAGTTGTTTTAGTAATGCCATGCTCTATAGGTAATAGAGGGCAAAATCCGTAATAAATAACTTAACAAACATACAGAGAAGAAATATCGGTCCTAATGCTTTACCATAAAGACAAAGGGACAAGCATCAATAGAGAATGTAAAATATTCTAATAGTATTTAAAATATCGTAAAAAATGCGTCTACAAATCATCCCAGTACTATAGGAAGTATATTTTATTACTGTTAAAACATTGTTTAGCAAACCCCGAACACACATTCATTTTTTAAAACACCTGTATGTATTAATATTAAGCAACGCTAGCTGCGTAAATATGCATAAATAGAAACACTAATGTTAATAATAAACATTACATCATACAGACATACCTATCTTGATTAAGATTATCCTGCGCAGAGTATAATTAGATATCAAACTAGTTCAACACTAACATCACAGCTAGAAAGCTGATTAATTATTTTAGGGGACAGTAAAGTCAACGGCTACAAGAGAAACACATTTTCAGAAAGTCAACTAGAAATTAAGATTTAAAACCCTCCTGAAGTTTAAAGATTTATTGTCTGATGAAAATGTAAGTTGCAAATTCTAGATGCCTTATTTCTAAATATTTTCTTACTGATCTTTGTTGATCTTAGATATGGGTTATATGTTTTAAATTTGAAATAATAAAGTTATTTGTATTTGTTAACCATACAAGGGATTTGTACTGTTCTAGTGAAAGTCATAACTTTGTGATAATAGTAAAACTGGTTTTTGTACTTTGTGTTTTATCAGTTTGAATGCCAGATTAAAGAACTGACCACACTTAGTATCATAAAAGTTTGACATGATAATGAATAATAGGTAGTACGTTTTGCAAGCCTTCTTTCTTCAAGAAACTAACGTTAACGGAGGTTGGGCTTGTTATAGATATTCAAAATATACGTGTTAAAGTCCATTCTGCAGTAGATTTTCACTGTAAGAAGTTTTTTTTAATTTGTTTTGTTTAATCTATAGACTTAATTTCTTTCTTTTTGTGGATTGTGTATATGTTAACCTGCGTTATATTTGATGAAAATTTTGGGTAAGGCATCTTTCTCTTGACATTTAATTACTGTAGCCAACCACGTGTCAGTTTAAATAAATCTCTTCTGGATAGTTGTATTTTTACAATCAAAAACAAATCGTCTTTAAAAATATCAAAGAGCAGAGGACCAAGAATAAACCTTTGCGGCAAAGCTTAATATAATTCCAGCGTAAGAAGAAAACGATTTTGACAAATCGCTTTTTTTATTATGAATAACTCTTTTGAAATAGCTTTAAGGAAAACGTAATTTCTTTAGTTTAAAACTTATTAAAATTATGGCCTCGGTAGCCGCTTGCTTAAGGTAGATAGTATCTTATTAATAGTCTACTTTTGATTACGTGGTAAGTCACCACTGAGGTTTTGGGTTCGTGCCATACAGCTGGCAAGGTGTACGTGACTGCAATATTAATTGCCAAGTATTATCTGTTTTTAAAAGGTCAGGGTTATTCTCCGGTTACTTCGCTTCCTCACCCAATACAGACTGGACGTTATGATATAGCTGAAAACTTTTTGAAAGTGGCGTAAGACACCATTCAAATAAACAAAACAAATATTTATGAAAACATAAGGTAAACAATCTACAGCTTAATTGAAATCCGATAGAAAAGCACCCTAATATATGTTTATGTATAGAGCTTTTCTGCAAGCTTCTACAATGTGAAAATTTAACAGACGGCAAAAACAGACCTAAATGTGGCAACACAATTTTGATATATATGGTTAAAGTGTTGCGAAATTTATTTGTATATGACTGTTTCAAAACGTTTTCAATCGATAATAGAATATTATTTCACATTTGGATTACATTTGTTTGTTTGCAACAGGATGTTTAGATAAAACAATAAACACGATTGCAAAATCAGGTTCATAACGTTTAATCATTCAGAAATAAATAAAAGGGGATGAAAACAAATCAGTCAAAACTAACAAGAAGCTATAGAACACGACTAAGTCATGATTTAGATAAAGACACACGACACAAACAAGAAACACAAACCAACAAGAACAACCACCTGTGACACATATTGTTTGGTATTTGTAGCCTTTAAAAAGTATCAGTGACAGTAACACAAAACCTTACATGCACCAATTATTAATGTTATTTATAATCTTCATGCAAAAATGCTGTCTTCTTATTGGATAGTAACCATGTTTTAATTTCTACTGATTCTCGTTTTTGTACCGCCCATTATAGCAACGGGTGTTAATTCCTCGCGATTTCCTTCCAACGGGTGATATAAAAAAATTAACTCCAGCTTAGACCGGAGATTGCCAAACTGAAAAATTATAATCCTCTCCAGCCGAAGTTTACGAGTGATATAAAAAAAATATCAGAAAGAAAATTGCCAATCTGGAAAATGATCAGCCGCATCAGCTGAAATTTACTTACATGTCACGTGTCTTTCCGCGCAAACATGTCAAAGACACAACAAATACAGGAAAATTGGCAATTATTATTTGGAAAAACAACTAGCATACTAACAAGCATGTTCCATTAAAAGTATGATTCAGTACAGTATCTATGTGATAGTTTACATTTTTTCATTAGATAATAGGCATTCAGTATAATAAAAATCATACTGTCTTTGAACTCAGGGTGGATTATCTACTCTAGCTCCCTCGTTCAAAGACAGTATGATTATAATATCATATTTTTGCACTTTCTTAAAATATCTCCAATTTAAAGAAAACGCTTCAAGGAAACTTGAATAACCCTCACCCAAGGAGACTTTATACGAAGTTTGATTGAAATAAGCACAAAAGTACTAGAAAAAATGGTTTTAAGTTTTGACATAATATTTTAACAATTTCTTTATCATTCGTTTCAAATTTTAACCCTTTTAAATTATCTCCTCTGTGTTAATTGTAATAAAACTTGTTTTAGCAAACTTTAACTACTTTGACAAAAGAGTACTTTGTGTTAAGTTTGGTTTGTTCTGGAGAAGACGATTAAAATGTTTTCAACGACGTTTTCACGACAACAGACAGCATACGAAATTTTGATCGGTAAACCTTACCCAAGGTGAGCAACAACCAAAACTGAGTAACCTTGAACTCAATAACAATTGTTACACTAAACTGGTATAAGTGTTTCATATCTAGCATGACAAACGGTTCGCTTAACAACAGCAATAACTCGACACGTTCTATATAAACCTGCATACTTATATAAACACTTTATCTGATTTGATGTTCACTTTTTATCAAATACGAATTGAAATTTTTTAATTTATCAAAATAAAAAGAGAACGAATATCAGGAACATGTCTATTTGTTAAAATCTTATCATTCACGTGTAATCATTTTGATAAAATGTCTACCCGTAATTTTTGCAAATGTTTTTTAGGTGCGTGTGACATTACATTATACAGGGTACACTGCGGTAGCTTCATCCAGGAATAGCAATACGACCTAGGTGCAAAAGAATACATAGAATTCAGGTTTTCAGTTGGATAAAAACTTAAGCCGGCTAAACACATTTCTTTGTCAGCTTCCCAACCAAATCGCGTCGTTGTATTTTTGGAACTAGTATCATATACACAAACTGTTCTCAGTTCATCGCCAGGCAGAACTTCAACTGGTGTGCTTTGTCTGTAATTGGAAAATATTACTCAGTATTGAGATCTATTTGAAACTAAGTCAGTAATGACTAGTATACTAAAGAAGATCATCTAATAAATACCTTTGTTTTAATTGGTTCATCGGGTTCACAAAAGGATGTTTTAAGAGTTTTGCCAATAGCCCCTAGGTTAAACTAAGTCATCTTTGCGAATCAAAATATCAACATTATTGAAATTATATAAACACAAGCAATTTAGGGCAAATTCTTTATAAAGTTTAATTTTTTAAAGCCTTCTTTTGCAGTTTTACATCATAATTGTTTTTGTATGACTTTTGAATTGTGAATCATTATCTTACATGTTGGTTCACTAATCGGTCTAAGATGAAACACGCAAATAATTGTTTGACGGACAATCTTGTCTCAGATTATTTCAAGTTTTTATCAAGAATGTTAGATTTTGAAGTGTTTGGGGAAATGACATTTACTAAAATACATTTGTGTCTTAATCGATGACAGACCAATTAACTTCATACAGAAATACTTTGTGCCTAATAAAAGCTGTCTGTTTTATTTTGTTATTGGCACAATTAAACAAAACGTTGAACATAAAAAAAACTGTAACAGAATTATGAAAAGTCCCATCTGCATTCAATATTCTGTAAACAGTTTCTGTGCATCCCATCTGAATAACAATTACTCAAAAACTAAGCAAAGATGCTAGTCGCCATTTGTTAGCAAAAAGACATTTTTCAGCAAAAAAATCGTATGCTCTATCTCAATAATTTATCTTGGCATTTTAGAAAATGAGAAATTAACTACTTTCTTACAAAAAGTTATTGTGCCTTCTGAATGAGAAATCTGTTTCGTTTGTTATTGTTCTAACCAATTTTCCATTTCTGTACTGCTGTATCTTCTGTTGTCTACCTGTAAAGCCACACATGTGTTATAGCAGAAATATAAACATTACGTGCACAATTATACGTACGAAAACTTCATAAAATAATTAAACATCAAAGGTACAATTATTGATTCCATGTGTAACAACATATATTTTTATCAATGTTGTATCTAGTAAAATAAATTTATAAACCGTCAAAAAAGTAACATTCAAGACATGAACTGCTTCATTCAAGATCACTTTCTAGCAATATATATAACTGCAACACATAAAAAATCTTGTAATGGGTACATGTTTGAAGATTTTTAATCATTGTCAGTTCTGACCCAGTTATAAAAGTGCGAGTAAAAAACAACCATGTTTATACAAAGCGAAATATACATATAACTCTCCATTGAAAATTGTGATATTACCTGGTTGGATTCAGATTTGACACCTTCTCAATAGCGCAGTGCATCATGGGCGAGTGATTTAGGTAGTTAGTCATCTATTATTTATCACATCACTGTCTACACTGAGATTTAGAGTTCCAGTTCACTGCCAGTGCGGTGTGCTCGACTTCCAGTCTTGATTGTTTTTTTGAGTAGAAAACCGGTAACTGTATTCAATAAAACTGGGCTCTACGAAACATTTTTCAATGCTATAAGTATTCCTATTACTTGATTCATCCTTTTACTTGACATTACTGTGTAACTCGACCGGGTTCTAATTATAGGCAGGCACGACTTACTCGTATGCAGCTCTTTAGTGCATTCTTGTTTGTTTATTGGTTTCTGTTTACTCGTTTGTTTTATATTTTTGTTGGTATTTTGGTTTCTTATTTATGTGGAGTGTCTTGTGTCAATCCAATTTTGTCAGTGTCCTACGTTTTCGATACTCGTTGGTTTTTATACACTTCACTTGAGGAGTAAATTTTAAAATTGTATCAATAAATTCTATGTAAACATTGGAATGCTGGTGGATGAAACTTTTCATGTAACTAACAGTTCATCAGAAAGTTCTTGGCTTGTTACATCATTTTGAAACAAACAGTCTACTAGAGTTGGTATGATCCAAATGTTATTAAAATAATTAGATGAGTAAGACTCTGGTTTAGACATGCTGCAACATTCGAAGTAAACAGTTCAGGAAGTTAGAATAGACTTTAACATATAAGGAAGGCAAATAGAGTTAAAGCGTTTGGTTTGTCATACATACGTAAGTGTTTTGTTAAACATGTTGTGTCCTCTAACACATGCAACAAGTATTAATCATTATTGTTCAATACCATGATGCAATTATTAAATGTGATTCTTTTTTTGATTAATTTTTTATGTTGTTAAAAATGACAAATTTTGACTATAACACTAACCTAATTGATGCATATGATTAAAAGCGATATTTATGTATATTGGTCCTTTGAACATTCTTAATGTGCATTGGCCGTAACAAATGCCTTCCGCTTGTGTTGTTTCTTTTCCTGATGGTAATGACAGCGATAAGTCACCAACAAAAAGAAGGCCAGAATTGTATTTTCTAAGGTGAGGGGAATAGTAGATTTGCACTCCGGAACTGTCGGTATAATCCAAACGGTCGTCAAAGTTGTGCCAATGAATCTACAACGGGAGATGATGGAGTATTAAATTAACTTTAATTCTTAGACATGCTTCACAAAGGATTTGAAAAAAAAATGTTTTGCATAAGATTAGCGGACGAATACAATTTAATAAGAATAGATACGAATCAAGAATAATATGTAAAGCCAAACAACCACAAAAGAATAAAAGCAGAGGAAACAACAATCCACGAGAGTAAGGACAAAAAGAAAAGCCAATAAACAAAGATAAAGCTGAGCAATGCGAGGTGGGATGCTTCTTATGTTCCTAATTCTCGTAGCCGTCGGTCGTAGTACTAAACGCAGTAGTCAGAATATATATATCCTCAAACAAAAGACAGAAAGAGATAATAATTCTGATTGTTCTGAGATAAATTAAAGTTTTCTACTAGACATAGACTCAATTAAAATTGAAACAACTTCATGATTATCATTTGTATCGGTGATAATGTTAATGCTTCAAAAAAGTAAATACATTCTTAAAGCCGCAACTACTTGCTACCATCCATTTTTACTGGAATTGCGCCAGTTTACAATATTGTTACTGGCAAAGAATAGAGCAAAGTTTGTTATGTTTATTAAATTAAGAACGCCCTTGAGATATCACATGTAACAGTGTAGTTGTACAGTTAGTAGTAGAATGTTTGTTTTCTTTTTGAATCACAAATTGTCAAAGAGCCCTTAAAGTAAAGATCATATAAAGGAAAACCCTAAGTAAATCAGTCACATTGATTTCGTATATTATGTACTTTATTATTAAGCTTAAATTACACAACATAAAGATAAAAAAAACTTACTTGAATCATAAATTTTCTGTAACCATGACTACCAAATTTTATACCAGTATCATTAGAATAGCAAGTTCCTGTCATGCCTGTAGCCCAGACCATCAAAGTTAAGCAGTTTGGCGGACCACCGTTACTGTCGCATGTTTGCGGCTGTCTTGTCGAAGATGAATTCTCTATTGACACTATGCTGATTACCAATTTGTTTGTTGTTTTTAAGCAATACAGTAATATGCAATTTGCAAAATATACAAAATGTTAAGCACTATTCGGCCTTTTAATTACAAACAAAGAATTATTTTTTGCTTCTTTCCTGTAGAAATTTTTAATTTTTAAATTTTAGTTTACATTTTCTTGTCTGATTATTCATTCCTGTCAATCGCTGTTCTAAGAACAGCAGGTATTTTTGCTGCCAACATGATCTATATCCGTTTTTTGTAATTTTTTTTCGAATGTCATTTCACATTTTTGTATTAAATCAATAGCAAAAACAGGATTATGAAACAGCTGTATAGTTTGTAACCATTACTTTGCATGAGTACATGTTATTAATATATTACGCGTTAAACTATTAAACACCAAAATCGGGATATCCCATGGAAGAAACGGGCGAGTTAAAAAAAATCCCTAATATATAATCAACCCATCGCAGTACAGTTTAATACACGTTTCTTTCAAAGAAACACTTGTGGTAACAGTTAAGTGTTATACTTAGAACTTTCTTTGTTCTTCAACATTTTTATTACATGAAATGATTGCGAAGTATTTGCACATTTTCTTACTATTCCATACACTTTTCGTATAATTATTATAACGTATTAATTATTATCATCGTAAGGGTCACAACTTGCAGTGATGACAAATAATTTCATACCTGTATCATCACAACCAAGAACTGTCATATGATGAACAACTCGATTATTATCAATTATAAACTTTGATGCAATAATGCTGAAGTTTCCCTCTATTGGTGCGTCAAAGTAGGTACAGATATATCTAGAACCACTCTTTTGTACTTTAGTTTTCGGTATTCTCCAAGTAACTGTCTTAACATCTGAAAACATTTATATTGTTGTAAAACGCTTCTGTAATCACTAATAAAACAACTTTTTAAGTAATTCCAACCAACACATATATACACCGTTATTTTTTGTTAGCCAAGGTTCCTAACCTGGGGTTTAAAGGGGGGGGGGCGAGATAGTTTTGCTGGTAGTAATAAAGACTCACGCAGGACGAATATTAAACAAACATACAAAAAAAATATTTTGTTGCGAAATAATTGACAATAAAAAACATAAGCAAAGTTGGGGGTTAAAAAATGCCTATAATTGGGGACCTTATTTTTATTTATGATTATTATTGATATTAAGCAAATGCAATTTAGATATAAATTAAGTCGATCAAGCAAAGAAGGGGCCATTCTGGTCTTCAGCACCCGAGCTGTGTTACAAATACAAATCAGTATCAGTTTTAACTGGTAGATCCGCACTTAAACTCAAAACATTAATGTTTAGGGATGAAAGGAAAAACAATAAACTACCAATAAAACATTTATTAATATTAATAAGAAATTTCAAAGGGTGGTAAGAGGGTTGGTTTTACTTAAACTTTTCGCAATAAGATTGAAAAATCAGTAAAATCAAATCATGAACCTTACACTTTGATAGTAATACAAACTTGCATCTCTTTACTGCAGGTTGACACATTACATAACATAATGATAACATAATTTTAGACACCTGCTACATTATACAATATTATGAAAACATAATAGAATTGTTACAAAAATTTGAGGAACTGGCTACACAAAAATTTGTTATTTAGCAATAATTTCATTTTTGTATTTTAATAAAAGCTCAACGTTTTTCTGCGTTTCGAAATAGCAAACATATTACTATACAAACAAACGTAAAATTTTATCAAGTTAAAAAGTACTATTCTCAGCTATTTATCTGATCGTGTTAGTATGTTAGTGATGTTAAAGTATAAAGTTCTTTATGGTTACAAAAAGCACTTGCCCAGTCACTATTGCTTTAGAGCGACATTAAAAGATCTTGTTAGAACAGTATTATTCTTTCGAAGAAGGTGTGTACTTATATAAAGTAAAAATGTTTTGAAAAAGATTTTTTTTTATTTATTTTGGTTTCGACAGACTTTGATACATATTGTATAATGTTTAAATAAGAGAGAAATAATTGGTTTACCTCTACAGAAATCTATCTGTTATTCATAAAATTATTCCCACACAGTAATGGAAAAATTATTATATGAGCAAAAAAAAATTATTTAGAGATAGAAGTAATGAAATTTCACTGATTTCGTGTGGGTGAGTCTTATTGTTTAAAATCTCCAAACTGATTCATAACACGTTTATCTGCCACTATTTACAAAAAAAAATAATTTTAAAAAACATTATTTTTGGGGGTGGCTATCATTATCTACAGCAATTTTGATATGTTTCTATACTTGAAATTCTAATGAAAGTGACCGACCTACACACATGAGCCACATTGAAGTGGTTATTACAAATATCTGGATTCAGTAAAATACACATGACAAAACAAAAAAACAAATGTAATTAGAACCCAATAAAAATAAATGCAGTGCCTACCTATTACTCGTTGTCAGGCACAGGGAAAGTTTAATCTTGTAAGAGAAAGACTATCAACACGTATGACAACACAAAATGTCTGACGTGTTTGATAAATGTATTTCTCATAACTTTCAATTTCAATTTAATATGTTGGCAACAAATTCTTGTATGTGTAGCTTAACATTCAACAACAGTTTCCAGACTATTAAATCAAAATGTCAATTAGCATTAAGAAAAACCTAATAAACCTGTATTGCTTAAATATTGCTATCAATAAGCATTCAATTTCTGTAGTAAAGTTTGCAGGATTTTTTTCAGTGTAATTTAAGAAAAAAGCCCAGGTAAAAGTTCATTTAAGCTCAATATGGTATATTAATTTTAAATGGAGAAAGTTGCATCAGCATTGATAAACGACATTATCTATACAGCAGGATGTGAAATTAAAGACCTTTGCAAGTTTTATTCCTTTCCGATTGAACCTCAAGAAACTTTATTTTATAAGAGAATAAAAACAGGTCGGCGATTGGATGAGCACAATCAGTTAGTATTCACTGGTATTCCGCCAGTTTGTTGAAAAACGAGTTCTTTAAACAGGGCAAGGAAGAAGATTTTAATTTCCAAATCATTAATATTCTATTTCTATGAAGTAGTTCTCATGCAGAACAAATAGTCGCAAAATAGGTATCAGGCCGCTACTTTTGTTTGCTACTTCACGGCAATTGTAAAAAAAAGAAATACAATGGTAATCACTAGCGTAGAACAATATACTCCTTGAAAGAACTAATAATAACACTGTTTCATTTTGCTTTTTAATCTGTGGTATCTCAGTTTTGTTGTTTCTAGTGTCTGTGAGTTTTCTGTTTTTGAGTTTTGTTGTTTGTAGTGTCTGTAAGTTTTCTGTTTTTGAGTTTTGTTGTTTGAAGTGTCTGTGAGTTTTCTGTTTTTGAGTTTTGTTGTTTGTAGTGTCTGTGAGTTTTCTGTTTTTGAGTTTTGTTGTTTGTAGTGTCTGTGATTTTTCTGTTTTTGAGTTTTGTTGTTTGTAGTGTCTGTGTGTTTTCTGTTTTTGAGTTTTGTTGTTTGTAGTGTCTGTGAGTTTTCTGTTTTTGAGTTTTGCTGTTTGTAGGGTCTGTGGGATTTCTGTTTTTGAGTTTTGCTGTTTGTAGTGTCTGCGAGTTTTTCTGTTTTTGAGTTATGTTGTTTGTAGTGTCTGTGGGTTTTCTGTTTTTGAGTTATGTTGTTTGTTGTATTTGTGAGTTTTCTGGCAGCAATAGGTCTGTAAATTGTATTTGGAGTTTAGTTTATAAAGAAGGAATGTAGTGATTAACTTCAATTTTAATTTCATCATCGGAGAATCAGGAAAACGTATACACCTAATATACTGTAAGTTCTAGGATAAGTACTGACTACTTAAAACTATATTTGTCGTTTTAATTATTGAGATATATTCAAGAGAATTATTGAGATATATTCAAGGGAAAAACTGAACTACAAAAAGACACAAATTACCTGCTTGGTTAATAGCAGGACACTCCAATTCTTGATCGTTACATTTAAGCCATTTGTTTCTATCCATACACTTAGTGCTATTCATTGGATCACATATTCCTGAAAATTTCCAAATTAACATTGTGCTTTCATAAAGAAACAATTCTATAATTATTTCAGACACATATCGAGAGAAAAAATTTAATAGAAAACACTATAATGATAAGGAAGAACGCATTTGTCTACAAACAAATCACCGACAAACAAGTTAACAACTACTTTAATATCTCTTGTCAAAGTATAAAATAACATTGTAGATTGACTATTTAGAGCTAGTACGGATCTCTGTTGTCTGTATAAGACAAATTTGAGTTACATTTATTGGTATTGTTCATGAAAAAGTATGCCTTCAAAATCTTTACTACAGCTGATGTTTTATTATCTTTTTTTATAGTACCTGGATGCGTAGCAGGAAAATTGGACAGCAGCACAAGGTCATTTCCTGGTGACCAATTACACATTGGATCTCCCAGTTCCTGTCCATTGGTAAGTCCGTCACCATCTGAATCAAGTTCACATAGCGCCTTTGTCCATATCTAAATTTAGTTAATTCAGATTTGTTACATTATGGCTATACAGAGAATGTACGTAGGGCTAACCCTCAGAGAGCTGCCCAGCGCGTCTGCAAGTGGCGGATAGTAATTGAGGAAATGATTTTTGTGATTGTCAAATTAAAATACGGAAGGCCTACCAAAGACAATAATTAATGACTTGTTTAGAGGTTGTTACTTTCCTTGAAGGTCCAAACGCGTTCGTAGCTGCGGATGTTATATTTATTTCAGCGGTCATTGCAAACGATAAAGCCTCCAATCAGTTTTAGAATAATAGTAGAAATAATGAAAATTAAATTATCTCCATGGGAGGAAACAATGTCACCAAAAAAAATGTTTATAACAAATTATTTCCTGTTAATTCAGAAACTCAAATGTTTGTTTCTTGCATTACAATGTATACCAATTGATTCACATTATTAACCAAGTATAAGAAAACTGTCATTCCGTAGAATCGGAATTTTGTAACTAAATTGTTCATATACTTATATAAATAACTAGCGATATGGCAAATTTAATTAAATTTGAAATTATTTTAGTGTATGCATGCTGAACCCCTGAAGGTAATACAATATATGTTAATTTTTACAGTATAAATGACATATTTTAGGTATATTTATTAGCATTACTTCTCCAGTTGTAGTTTTGGTTTGGTACAGATCCTTTCCAAATGCATTAAGTTCTCCTCCACCATTTTCAAGTATATGACCTACTCCGTCCCATACTTTATTTGTCTTACATGGATGAATGACTTTATTCCCGTTTGGAATACTACCTTGATAAGATGGGTATGCATGGCAACCAGCAAACAACACAATCAGACAAACGCCTAATACCATACTTCGAAAAGAAATTAACACAAATAAGAAAATAGGTCTTTATACTTTATATTGTATTGTCTGATGTCATCTTGAAATTGTTAAATCGTTAATTAGTGTTTGACAATTTTTTTATTTCATTCGGTTGAACAAAGTGATTCAAAATGACAAAATGAAATGTTCTCCTAGTTATAGTTTATCATGTGTTTGCTCTGATGGCGCTTTGCACACTGCTTGCTGTACTTCCTCTTTTGTTTTTGTGGGTTTTGTCCTATATTGGCTTATTAACCACCACAACATCCTACTGTTTTCTTTGGTCTCGTTTCACTTGTGAACACAGATACAGATAACTCACGGACTGCGACAGTTATGAAAAATAATCTCTAAAGACGGAAAATGTCTGACTGCGCAATAGATCTTTCCTCCATAGACGTTACTATGAGTCACTCAATATGTTGGAGCTACGGACTCGTTGGGAAGGTTGAGTACGGACAGAAATGATTATTATTTGGTTTAAACTACTCACTTTCTGTTGTTTTTTAATTAGAAACTTGATGACTGTGTTTCGCTCGTATTGTCCGATGAAAGATATATACCCGGTTAATGAAGCTATATTTTTTATTTAGCGGATTTACCCGAGTCGTCTAGAGCGCTGGACATGATGCAGGCGAATGGGCGCCACAATGTCAAACGGTGTACGTTCGAATCCCGCTGAATATTTGACAGTATCAAAATTTAATTCTAACAGTGTTGGGCTTAATTTGAAGACAATCAACGACTAAAGAATAATACAGCTGACTCATACACTTAGTACAAATAAATAAATATTCATATTGTAGATGTTACAGAAAGTATCACTAAATATGCAACATCAGATATATGAATATTATTTATTTGTGTTTGTATGTCAATGTTCATATAATACATTAGAAAAAAATCAATACAAATAATTATATTGAGCGTTAGACGAATCAATTTTTTGTATGCGCCACTAATACGGTTAAACGGACGCTGCTTTACATGTGTTTCTGTCTGCAATGTCATAAATATGATTTTTTATATTTGTGTTCTATTGGTGTAGGTTCAAGCTCTAGTGTTTTTAGTTTCTTATTATAATGGATTGTCTTATTAGAACATGTAGGTCATTGCCCATTCCATTTGTAAATTACTGTTTTTAAGTTAATGAATAATTTCAAGGATTATTTAATTTTACATTCTTCCTTGAAATCAGAAGTTTTTATGGTATTGCAAGGAACTCGAGATATAGAACAAGGTGATAAAGATGAGTATGCAAGTCCGTCTTGGAATTAATGAACAAGCGGTCAAATGGTAAAATTAAATCTGCAGTCCCCTGCACAGAGAGCGAAAATGTTTCAGCACGTATAGGTTCTAATCCGCAAGATGGTTGAGTGGTCTTTATGTGAGATTAATCTATTATTTTCAAGTTACAATAACACAATTTGTCCAGCGAATTTCCGCTTGTGGAGATGCTACAAATTTAGTACAAATTATTAACTAAAACTTAAGAGAGTAACATTGAAAGTCTAAGATATTTTCTTTAGTAATTAGTTTACGCATAAAATTAAACAATCCAGAACAGGCATATAAATATTCCTGATTTAACAAATGCGCCAATCACAAATTCACAAACTCATATTGATTTGTTTACAGAGATTAAGATAGTTAAATTTATATTAAAGTATAATACGAACCCTTGAATCGGTTGTTATCCAGTGTGCATGCAACAAGCGGGTACCGTTACTGACGAATATTATTAATCGATTTGAATACTTCCTTACCATTGCCTAAAGGGATCTAATATCAATTGTATAAGCTAGCCGTAAAAGGTAAATCTTAGGACTTGTTTCTCCAATCCTCTCAATCACTTAAAAATCGTGTTTCGTTTTCACCCTTTGGCTACATTAATACTCAAATATGATTGATATTTTTCCTGTGGGTATTGATAAACATGCCGCACGAATGTCAACACAAAGTTTAACTGTATAAAAACATATGTACAGCGATATTTTTCACTACCGTACATTTAAAAATAGACTAGGTTATATCAGCTGGTTTATCCTAATGTAGTCGTATTTTATTGAATTTTAATCTGCTGTTTTTGACACGGTTTCTGTGCTCTTTCGTAAGTGTTCACGTATTGTTTTTAATATGTAAACAGTTACTTGCTCCGTAAACGGAATTTGCGACGGATTGATGACTGCTGACTGATCTTAAACTGATTGCTTACGAAATTGTCCAAAATTATTAATCCATCATTACTATGGTAACCATTAGCGATATGTATGATCAATCCAATTAAAAGATCGTCATTTAGTAATATGTATATATTACAGTAACAGATATATTTAATTTAATAATATAAAATTAAGCGAATTGTGCTTCATTAGTATACTGTTTATATATGAATTTGTAAACATACAAGTTTTTTTTTATTAAAAAAAGTTAATCAAGTGCATTTAAAGGAATCATTCTAACAATTTTTCCACTATAAATAAAATGCCCCATAAAAATATAAAGTGTTGCATAAATATGCATTATATTTTTTAATAAGTAAAGTTTTTTATTTCTAAATCATTAACGGGTACACTATGTCAAATTGTTACGTATTTATCTTGAACATGACAGGCATGTCTGTTATTTGATTGTAATTGATATGTTTGTTTGTTTGAATGATGTGTAACGCCATTTTCAGCAATTTCTCAGCTTTATCATGGCGTCCAGTTTTTATTGGGAGAGGAAGCCGAAGTTCCCGGAGAAAATCCCCAACCTGCGGTAGAAAAACTGACAATCCTTGTCAATTAAGATTTGAGTCGAGTACACCCTGCCCGCAGTGACAATCGAACCCGCAATCTCAGTGTTGACAGACCACGTGATCAATAGTAGACGAGCTACCTTGACCACTCGGCCACCGAGGCCCCGATTGTAATTGAAATACTCTATTCAATTATGTTTTGAGAATACACATAATTTATCGAAAAAAAAGACAAATACAAATTACAATTTAATTATTTATAAATTATAGAAAATTACACTTAATTAATTACAATAATGACGTAAAATATTAACTTAGCTGTCTATCAAAGTTCCAGTTGGTGTCCTAAGTGAAATGCCCAATCAATAATCGAACTTCCAAATGTTGTATCAAAAATAAGTTGATTTTGCAAAACAGTCCAGATAATATGTCCACTAGTACGAAATATTAAGTCCAATAATAATGAAGTGTCCTCTAAACAAATGAAGTCTACAGCAACATCTATATCCAATAACACGATTATTTGTCATGCAAATATATGTCTTTGAAATCTGCACCTAAATCCTTTAAATAAATAAATATATATATATATATATATATATAATTTAATTTGCTTTGTAAGCTGAAATCTGATTGGTCAATTCAAATCGGGCAAACCATATTATAAGAAATAACTTGCGTGACCTTTGACCTATTCTAACGCCGTTAAATTCAAATAGTTCCACGACGTCATCGCCGCTTTTACCGCAAAAATTGATACGATTTATAGTTAAAATTAAATTATAAGGAATATTTCAAATTTCTGAACAGATTATACGATATAATATGGTTTGGGTCTGTTTACACCATTCATAAACCGCTTCGCGGTTTATTAGGCGTAAACAGACGCCTATATATATACAATTGGCACATTCACGTCTTCCCACGATCTTCAGGTGAATGAATGTTTACATACATGTAGTAGCTAAGTAACGCTATGTTACGTTAGATAATTATAGAACAACATTGTGACGTTATAAATAGAAAATGAAAGTACCGTTATAAATAAACAAATACGAAGGTAACGTTATAAATATAACAAAGTATAAACGACTCGTTTGCATTATCTTAGACAATGCTTAGTGTCCTTTTAGCGCCGATTTAAATTTGCTTATAAAGTGTCTTTCTTTTATTTCTCTTAAAGAATCACTGTCATTGTTCATTTTATAAAACGGGAAAATAAAAAAAATTCCACGCCCACACGTTTCTATGTGGGCGCTAAGTGGAATATTTCTGTATTGTTCCTCTCGAATTTGCTGGCGATGTACCGTCATTCTCCTTGCAAGTGCGTTTCCCGTCTGTCCAATGTATATTTCATCACAGGTTGGACACTTAATGCAGTAAATAAGATTTTCGCTTTTGCAATTCATATTAGCATTGGTATATATCTTAGTTCCATCCTTTGTGGTTATTTCTGGTCCGCAGTAAATGTTCCTGCAAGTACCACATCGTTTGTCATTACACTTTGAAACAAGTTTTGGTTCCTCTCTTCGATTGGGATCGAATCTCGCTCTCGTCAATAGACGTTTCAAGTTTGGTGGTTGACGTTTACTTCTAATGACAGTTTTATCAGTAATTAAATCTTTCAACTTCTCACTTTGTGATAACATCTGTAAATTAGTTCTAGCAATGTTGAAAATGTTCGGATTTGAAGTATGAGTAGTTACAAATGGTATAACTTCCGTGTTCACGTAACTCTTGTTTTTGTGACGCGCGTAAGGTTTGTAAAGGGATTTTTTTGGCACTGTCAATACCATTTTCAATAAGGGTAAATGGATATTTCTGTTTTAAGAGAAAATGTTTCAACTCATTCAATCTTACCTCTCGAATGTTATCATCTTCAACTACGGTACATATTTTCCGTGCCAAACAGTAAGGAATATTGCGCTTCGTGTGTGATGGATGGCACGATTTAAAGTTTAGATACTGATGAGTGTCAGTGTTCTTATAAAATATATCTTTGGTCAATTGTCCATGATTAATTTTAACTTAAAATATCAAGAAAAGGTAGAGTGGTCCTGCTCATCTCTTTTGTAAATTTGATTGATGGGTGAAGATTATTCAATATTTGTGTTAGTTCATCTAATAAGACATCACCATGGGTCCATACGATAAAGCAGTCATCAAGGTATCGTTTCCACTTTTCTTCGAATGATTTTGCAAATTGAATTCCATATTTATCTTTAACGATTTTATAAAGTTTCTGCTCTAGAAATCCCATCACCAAAGTGGCATACGTTGGAGCAAACTTAGTGCCCATGGCTGTTCCTTTAATCTGTATATAATTTTTCCCATCAAAAAAGAACGTATTATTTTCTAATATGAGTTGTACAGATTCTAATATAAAATCCTTTGAAAATCTACACGAAATTGCTTCTCTGTGTTTTTCTATCCAGAATTTAACTGCTTCAATGCCCAGATCGTTTGGAATGTTAGTGTACAGACTGGTTACGTCAAAACTAACTAAAATCGAATCTGGATCCGTTCGTTCTGGTAAATGTGATAAAAAATCTATGTCATCCCGAATAAAGCTAGGGACATATTTACACAGAGGTTTTAATATTATATCCACAATGTTACTCAAACGGTTGGTTGGGCAAGCAGGACCTGCAATAATTGGACGGAGCTTTAAATCGGTAGGTGCATTTAATTTGATATATTCAGAATTTTCCTTCGTCACTGCATTTTGAATTTGGTTTGATTTGTGAACTTTAGGTGGCCCATAAAAGTTGCTTGTCTTCTTTTCAAAATTAATGAGTGCATCTGCCTCTTTGTCTGTTAGAGAGGTAGCATGTTTGTTAATAAGATTTTTTAATTTTCGCATGATCCTATTATCAATATTTTGCGGGATTTCTGAATAAAATGATTGGTCATTAAGTTGGTTTTCTGCAAGCATACGATAGTATTGAGTGTCCATTATCACAATGGCTCCACCTTTATCCGCTTGTTTAATAATAATAGTTGTATCATCTTGTAACCGTTTTAGTGCTAATTTTTCAGCTTTCGTTAAATTATTCCTCTTAGTTGAATTCGGTTGTAGAGGATAGTTTAGAATATTATCAATGTATTGATCAAGATTTTTGTTTCTATTCCTTTGAGGGGTAAATGTAGATTTGTTTCGTATTAAGGATTCATCTTCTTCGTCGTCTTTGTCTGCGAAGAACTCAACTAACCTCAATTTTCTACAAAATTTACGTACGTCCTCCTCCAATTCATCTATGTTTGGAGTAGGTGTAGGCGTGATTTAAAGCCCTTTAACAAAAGTTTTAGTTCATCCCTATCTAAATCCCGCCGTGATAAATTAATAATTTTTGGATCTAAATATGGTACTCCTTCAGATGCGTTTCGTTCGTTTCCTTGTCCCGTTCCGGGTTTTGTTGTCCCACTCCTAAAAAATGAATGTATCTGCCTTTTACATTAGTATTTCTGTTCCTAAATCTATTTCCTTTCTTTTCGAAATTTCTCTTTTGTTGGGTTTCGTTGTAATTTCTCCCGAATTGGGTATTTCCACTTTTGCTAACACGTTTCTGGTTTTGTCCATTGAATTGACGTCTATTTGCTGCTGTATTCGTTCTATTTCCTGTTGAATTCGTATTATTTTTTGTCATTATGCCTTCCTTCACTACTTGACAGTAAGACCTTTTTTGATTTTTTGGTCGTGATTTGCTCTGTCGCCTAGAGGAACGATTGATACTATTTCCCATATAGGGTTGTTTAGTTTGACCGGTCTTATTTCTGGTCCCGGTTTGTTCTGAATTTTCGTAAGTTGTAGCGATTTGTGTGATGGTTTTTTACGATTTGGGAACTTATTTCGTCTTCGGCGCTTTGGTTGTAATTAGTTTTGATCCTTCCCATATGATTTGGCATATTGTTCTAAAAATGATGCCGTTTTTTCCAAATTTCGTGCGACCTAGCCTCTTCTTTAGAAATATCCGTTGTCCATATTTCTATTTACTTATTTATATATATATCTCCAAAATGAATGTTCCAGAATATAGGAGGTCACAAAATATTGTTGTTTTTGTATCCAACTTTGTTACTAGTATTATTATTGAATAATAACAGTTCTAGAATATTCTTTTTCTCAAGTTAACAAATAACAATCAATTTAAAAGATTACAATGTATCATGCATACAAGGCCAAACAAACATCATAACACCTATTTATCATATGCATTACTAATGATACCGGTAGGTAAAACGAATAATGTGCTGTCTGCCACTTTACAATTGCATGGAATTTTTCCTCTGTAAATAGTGTCAGGTCTACTTTACCGTTGCAGGTGCCGTAATTAGATCTACACAACGTCCAATAACTATCAGTCAAAACGTCTAAAAAACGTTTTTCGTTTTAAAATAATTTAAATGTACCAATTTCTGAAAAAAATTCAAGATTAGATCAAATTGGGTTGGAATACATAGGCAAATAAAAGCAACTGGAAGCATTCACTCTTTATGTAAAAAAAAGGGCGATATAAATCGGACAGATCGATGACAGAAAAAAGTTAATCAACAGAAAAATTGCGAAGAATAACTAAATATTACTTGAGAAATATCGATTTTTCAATATTCTGACCTTTGTCTTACCTCATGAAATAAATCCAAAACATAGTATGATTTATTTTTAAAGTAATGTCTGATATCAAATCTACACATGTTTGTCAGTTTATTGCATCAGTTGATGCTATCAAGCAAACATTTTCCTAATACTAGTAACAACAAAAATACAATATGTGAATATCGAACTTATTAGATTTACATAACAAATAATCTCTGATCAATAAAACATTATATTTGAAGATTTAAATCTAACACAATTTTTCTTAGTGTCCAATTTTAGAGAGTCCTTTTTTAAGTCATAATATTAAAGTTCTCTAGTTTGAATGAAGCAATTGAACTGTAAACTATTCAGTTGTTTTTTTTTGGACAATAGTGTTCAAATGATTTTAAGGAGAATAGCTAAGGCAGTTAGTCATAAACTAAATATCACTTGGCCTGTCATCACTTAGGTTGTGAGTTCGAGTCTAACTGCGAGCAAGGCGTGAATGATGCCAACTTTAATGTGTAAATTTTAAGTTCGACTTGTGGAAGGTAGGTGATTTTTCGATATTCCGGCGTCCTCCCGCAATAAAAACTGAATGCCATGATATATATGAAAAATTGCTAAAAGTGGCGTTAAACTATAAAAAAATCTAATAAAATGACTGTTAACATTTATAAATCATAATTCGAGAAGTTTTAAATATAGAGATTCGTTTTGTTTAATTTAATTGCCCCTTACATCTTGATAACGTTCCATGAATATATGCATGAATTTTGTTTACTGACTATAGTGGAATAAAATTGGTTTGAATATTGCCTCATCATTTTGGCTGTATGACGCAAACAAGGCGTCAAGTATATACCCATTATTTCCCATTAGGTGAACAGTTGTTCAGATATACAGCAAACGTTACCTTTGTGTACTAGCTAGGCTTTACTGGTCTAGTAATTGATTTGTCCATGATGCCCTTTGGTACAAAATTAAATATCTGCAACTGACATAGACAGGAACAATAAAAAATAAAAGTAAAAATATATACTCTAATTAAAAAAAAATCATATCTTGACTTGCATAGTATTATCTAATAATATCGTTTGTTACAATTATTCGGTATATATTCTTTAACATTGACCTTTCTTGCAAAATACTATCAAAAGGTCTTAAACTAAGTAATTCATATGCAAATTACATAAATCCTATTTACAAGGGAGATGAATAGAAATACAATTAGCATAGGAAGTCAAAGCGGTCTTAACAGGGGCGATCAAGAAATGGGAAAAAATTGTTTCATGAGACTAGTGTTCGCCTAATACAAGATATGTTAATAAGAAACTCGCTACAGAGAGATCTTTCAATAATGGTCGTACAAAACAGGTTGGTTTTTAATACTCTTGAGCAGGTTTAACTCATTTATCTACCATTGCTATCAACAAAACATTCTTCCCACAGAGTAAGGTAAGTATGGTACTAAATGTTCTGTTATACTAGATAAGAGAAGATTTCCTGTTATGCTTTACAATTTATTGACGATAGAATAATCGCTGATTCATAAATTCATTAACAGTAAAGCAAATTATTTCTGTGGTATAGCGGAACTTTTAGTACCATACTTCCCTTACTTTGTAGAAAGGGTCGTTTTGTTGATACTAATGACATGCATTACAACACGTTTATTGCAATATTAAAGACGCGGCTGGCCTTGCATGATTTGGAAGATATCAAGTGTTATTTGTGTAATGAATGAAATGGTTAAGTACCAGTAGTAACATCTAGCATATAAATGACTAAATACTCACACAACTATCATAGAAAGAAAAAATTGGTAATTAAACATTCTTATGATATAAAATGATGTGTTTGGTCAACAAAATAAATAAATATATTAAAAATTTTAAAAAACAAAGTTACAGTATAAAAATCTGGTTAGTTATTAAGTATTAGACTGGTCTTGTATCAAACAACCATAACACAGGTATTAATACTTCAGATAAGTCTTATAAAATGATTGCAAATTAATGTTTACAAGCAAATAATTTATTCCAAAGGGGAAAGTACCAATAGTTTATTTAGGCGTCTATGATAAATATGGGTTTTTTTATTTCTCTGTTGCAGCCAAAACAAGTTTTAGATTCATTTTATTTCATGGTAATTAAGACTCATGGTATGAGATGAGAAAAAGTTGATTAACTGTTGATATTCTATTTCCTGATTTCATCATTAGCATCTATCGGAACAACTAGGCAAAAACGTCTTTCCTTTAGTATTAAAATAAGCCAGTAGTTAGCCCAACAAAATGAAACCTAGGAATAATAGTATCTCACAAATAGTAAAACATCTTCCGCAAATTAATTTGTTTATCTCAATGCCACAAATTAGTCAAAAACAATATAGGCTTACGTATTCCATACTCCAGCCAAAAATCCTAATTGTAACTAACTAATAAAGAGTTTATAGGTTGATACCAATGAGATTCCTATTCTTTTTGCCAAAGATACACTGTACTCTGAGATCTTCCATAATGTTTGATTATTCATATTTGGAAATTAAAGACAAAGTTTCCAAGACAGAAATAAATTAAGGTATCAACTAAAAGTATTCACTCATCTGTCATAGAAATTATGGTCATATAAATCTCGACATATTTTAAAGAAATTTAAAACCATCCAAAAACATTTAGATTTTTCTTGTTAGTATTTTGTTACAAAGTGTGACTATATATTACTACTAAATTGTTGCATGTTTACACAAGATAGGGAATTATAAATATTTTAACTTGTTCACGGGCATTAGCGCATAAACTTCTAATTGAACCCCAAAACAACTTTAGACTGATTCCCGCTTAAGCAGTTTAAGACTATTAAACAAAAATGTTTGCCCAAGTTACATAAGACTTACATCCCAGATATATCATGTATACACTAAATATAAATAAAAATGAACAGGTGTAATTTTTAAAAAAATCGCCAAGGAATTACTAATTCCCATAAGTGTTAAAAATATAAATATTGACACAAAATGCCTAAGGTAAATAATAGGACAATATAGTGCTGTTTTAAGAATTTATTTCATTATTTAATGTCAGAGTTATTATTAAATATTAGATATTGCAAATTTTACTAAATCTCAAACATAACTTACCTCTGGACCAGTTTAAAGAATCTGAGATTTTTTTCTCGTGTGACTATTGATGAAATAAGACATTGAGAAGTTCAGGCTGTATATTTTCAAATTGTTCCACGTCTAAACCTTCCAATTTGTGAATTTGTTTTTTAACACCACAACTCTCATTTACTGCCATTTTTCCTTTTTTACTGTGACATAGATTCATTATACAAGCATGTTTTAATTCTAAAACAAGCAAAAAAGGTTAACTTACAGTAAACAGATTATTTCAGGCAACTAGTTATTACTCGCAAAAGTCAAGAAGCCAGAACTAATAAAAAGGATTAGGGACAACCAAAATGATTGTTCTGATGAAAGATCTTTCGATTAACGCAGAAATCGCAAACTAAGTGTTTGGATGATAAAGATTTGTTGTCTTCTTTGAAGAAATATTATTGAGACATAATGTGCTTGAAGACAAATACACGATATTAGTCTCTCAAATGTATACGGATGCAGGTTTGTCGTAGATTGTATGTTGTATCTTCCGTTACTGTTCTTGACTTACCATAAATTGTCTGACTGTCAACGATACCGAGGGTTGCAGGCAGATACCTGCTTACTCTTCCGGAGAATCTGTGGACACTCATTTTCTTGATAGTTCGTGTCGTTTTGACTTTTAACTTCTTTTTATATCTAATAGTCTTAGATGCTCTTTTAGCTAGTGTTCGGAAAATACCAAGTAATTCACCTGATGCAAGATTAACTCCAAGTAGATTATTTTCAAAAGATAATTCTTAAAATTCAGGTCTTTGTTGCATGACTGATTTATCCTTCGTAGACTTAAAAATTTATGTTTTAGAAATATTTTCCCCATTTATAACGATAATCAATAAAATTGTTATCATTTAATTTTATTCTTTTTGTATTATTCTACGGTTAATATATGTAGCAATTTGTGCGTAAGATATGTAGCATTTAACACCTGAAAAATATTAACCTTCGTGATAAGGTCCATGTCGGTTAAAGCATAATCTACAGTACTTGCATCATTTGTTTCAAAACAGGTAAAATTACCTACAGTATAACCAAAAAACGCCCATTCAATATTAGGACTTGGAAGGCTATACGTAAATCTAGTAACTGTTGACCTTGAGAATTCAATAGTTTGTCTCTTGGGTATCTAAGTAAACTTCTATCAGGTATATCATTTTCTAGCAAACAGGTGTAAATGTTTCAATTGAATTGTGTTCATCGCCAACAAAATCAGAGACAATAGAAATTCTAGCATTGATATTATTTTATGACACTTAAGAAAGTTTTTAATTCATGTTTTGATTAAAGTCATCATTATAATGTCCTGAGTTTACTGGCGGTACAAAGCAAGCAGAAATAAATAATTCTTTATTGAAATTGAATTTTTTTATCTAATTTAATCCAGAATCTGTGTTCATGTTATAACTTCTGTTATTTCTTTACGTCATGATAATTTATAAAGTAAACTTATTCCCCCGCTGAATATTTTAGATCTTTTTCTTTTTTCTTTTTCTTCAACATTTTTTTTTCTGACAAAAATTAACTTCCTTAATATAAAAGTTTCGCTATGCTGCGTTCCAGTAGGAATACAATTAGTATATTGTGAAAAGTACTCTTGTCAATATTTAGATGTATAAAAACATAAAACGTGGTGGATAAAATTAAATATAGACAATGTGCTTTGATATTGTTCACATATGTAAAACTTTTCGGTAATTAACATGGGGGAAAACGTCATGTGTTGATGCTGTTCTTATTATTTACTGACGTAAGTACCAAGTGATTGTATACAATAATATTTCTTACAATGTAAATGTAAGTACCCTAAGAAAGATAACTCAACTTGTGCATACTTCCAAACTTGATACAGGGTAAATAGTTACGTTTTAATTAACTATCCTGTTTTCACTTAGATTCTTATGTCATGAATATTATAACTGGTACAAGTAAAAAAAATACAAGTCAATGTACACGGTCCCTGAAACATGACATCAATCATAAAAATAAAACAAAAAACACCAAACAAGCAGAAAAGCTACAGTGAATTTACCTTCTCTAATCCTAGGGCAATCTTTAGAAGCTTAACATAAATGCCCTGAGTGCTATTTGAACTATAACTGAAGTTTGAAGAGCCCTGTATGGAGAGTTGTCGAAACTATTCGTCATCTCGAATCTAAAATTACACGTCGTATTACTAAAAGAAATATTCGAAGTCCTGTATAATTAGTACAAATCACAGTAACACAAATGAACTAGATTTAGCAGTGCCTGCGCCAAATACGGCACATGTCGTACTACGAAATGGAATAGTCAGGAGTCTTCAAAATTAAAAACGAGTAGCAACAATATCAATAAAATAGGTGTTTCACATATGGAAAACGTCGTATTACTCAATGAAATTTTGAACGTCCTTTAAAACTATAGATAAGCAGCACCAATTTCAATAAATAAGTAGGACAGGCAGTGGTGCTCCACACGCCAAATGTCGTATTACTAATGGATTAAGTGAAAGTCGTGTAAAACCCCAATCCAATAGGTGAACTAGGGTAGGCAGTTTCTACTGCATTCTTTGAGTACATTGGGCTAAATCGGTTCTAACGTACATATTAGTAAAGACCAAAGGAAAAAAGTCATGTAAAACTAAACAGGTGAACTAGGGTAGACAGTTCCTACTCTATATACCGCTACATATACAACTGAAGATGAGCAGCGCCTATCCCTATAAAACAGAGTTGGCAGTTGCTGTTTCAAATACTGCACGCGTCGTATTACACGGAAATAGCCAGGTCATTTGTGAGACAAACAATTTAAGCTGGCGACTCACTCAGTTTAGTCTAACTGTCATGATTCCCTGTTTAATCAGATTCCTCTCCAGCAGCATTCGTATATCCAGAATATCCAGATAGTATGTACAGGCCGTGGAATATCATTTTAACTGAGATGAGTAAATTCTATATAGATGAGATGTTAGAATGTTTTTATAAATGAATGGAAAGTTCACGTCATGCAATTGGAAATTATCGGAATCTTCTTTGTGGTTTAGTTAAGATGTAGATTACATATGCCCATCGTCAATTTCTATTTGAAGTTAAAGACGGATTTTAGAGTTTCTGTTATTCTTTTTTCAACTTAATTGGATATTGTCGATCAGAAATACCCAGACTATGAGGTACAAATAAATTGGACATCATCTAAATAGCGAAGCTGAAAGTAAAGAAATTGATCCTTTCATGGGGTTTTGGGGGAAATCTCGGGTAAAATAAAGTTTCATGTAATAATAACCTTTTTTTTAGTATTCTATTTACGGAAGTTAATAATAGAGGGAGACCATTTTTATCCTGGTACTAAGTCTTTCGTTGATAGCTCTATCGACAAGCGTAGCTTTGAAAAATCGGAAACCAGAATAAAAGGCTATTTTGCGTAGACAATTCCGGAGTATGCCGATATTTGTAAGATTCAATAAAATAAATATTTTGTCAATAATTTAATGAACCACGTGAATATTAGTTTTAATTCAAGTATATTTATGATTTAATATATGACAAAAGATTACATGTGCACAAATTTAGATATTTGAAATTAGCCACAACAGCAGGGCTTAGCTTTACATAGAAACCTATGGGGAATAAGTTCAAGTGTTTTGTTTTTAGAAATCACCAGTGGCGGATCCAGAGGGGGGGTCCAGGGGGTCCGGACCCCCCCTCCCCTTTCGTTTTGGCAAGCATGGGGTCTGGACCCCTACTTTTGTGTTGGATGCCCCTTCTTGGTACCTCATTGCGTTTATAAAAGATCGAATAGGGAATAGAAACTTTTTAGTTATACGACGATTGTGGGCAAATTCACTGAAAGTTAACTGTTTGTGCGAATCTATCAAAAAGTTTTGAAAAAGCCTTCTTTTTTTGTTTTAGCATAACAAAATGACATTTTAACGGACATGTTTTAGGTGTCAGGAAATCGTCAGAATGCAGGATTTTGCACCATTTCGTTCAGAGCTTCTGGGGGCCTTAAGCGGCCCCCCGACCCCCTGCCGTAATACGACCTCTGCAAATTTGGACCCCCCCCCCTTTCATTTGAGGCTGCATCCGCCCCTGATCACTTTGACAAACGCGTGCAGAATGTAGAATAAATCGGCGGCGAACTGATGCTTTGCATCAAAAGTTTTCTTGTATACAATACTGTTAAACGCAGGGCGGGTGTTGTCACTGACAACAATGTCCACCAGCACGAATAAATGGATAACAGAAAAAAGTCAGAAAACCGATCATTTAACAAAAACCAAATACTTTGGGACAGTTACGAAATTCAGACAAAGATATACAAAACAAAAAAGAAATCAAAAACAAAAAAAGAGAGTAAACCGAACCAAATAAACTACATTTCATTCTTGAATAATTATTTGTAACAGCACTAATATGTAAAAGGTATATAATGGTAGGTTATACAATGTATGTGGCACCAATACAATTTCAGCGGACATAAATAGTCGTATCAACCCACCATTTCTTTTGGAATGCCTGTACAAGTCAGGATCATGGTTGTAATTGCAATATATGTGGTTGTTGGTTTCTTTGACTTTGATTTGTGGATTGTTTTTTTTTTCTTCTTTTTTTTCTTGACAGTTTCCTTTGTGTTCGGTTCTTTATTACCTTCATTCGTTGTTCACAAATTCAAATGGTTTTCAAACCTCCTTTACAATTTGTTTTCAATATGGCTAGAAATGTTCATATGTTTCACTAGTTTGACTATAAACATTTTCCTTTTTGTTTTTGTACAATATTTTCTTGAAAATGAACGACACGTATTTATTGTTTTCATGAATAATTAATAGTTTAATTTTGTTTAAATTAATCACATACTGAATGCGGCCAGACATGCCAGACATAAACCAATAATCAATCAATCAATCAAATATTCGATTTTTTTCACTTAAAAGACGCGATAACCTCTTGACCAAAAACACATCCAAAATTTATACGCTTTACTTCATTTAATTTGTCGCCAAATCCAGATCAGATGACATTATTGATCTTTGCTCTGTATAATTAAGGGGAGATAAATCAAACACCGAGAAACGACATCAAAGTGTGCCTTAAGTTTAATTAATGCGGTCCAGGAGGAATTGAGAGTTTTCTTGTAAGTATTGAATTGATGGGCGAAATAATTACAAAACAAGCGCTTTTGTATTTAGTGATAATATTGTTATCCTCTAGCTACAATAATGTAGCTCCTTTTTTAATGGACGGAGCTACAAAGATTTTCTAATGCGACAGAAATCTTTGTTACGGACGGACGAACGAACGAACAGACGAATGGACAAGGGTAAAACAGTAGCGGGGTATCAAAAACAAGTGTCAATCAATTAAGACTATCATATTTACCGCTACCTATAGTGTAGGTATATATGCGTCAAGAATAGCTAAGCATTGTCGGTTCCTCGATAATAGCTTAGTCTATAGAGCTGTTCACTTGTCTCAATAGGTGGCAGAGATGCACACGTGATCGGTGTGTTGTCAGGGTATCATACACAAAGCCAAGGCAGCGGACCATAGTGAGAAAATACTTTGAAGACCTTGCAAGAGATTATTGTAGCAAAATGCTGTTAACATAGTTGGGTGACACTGAGAATAGCATGCTGTCGACATAGTTGGGTGACACTGAGAACAGCATGCTGTTGACATACTTGGGTGACACTGAGAACAGCATGCTATCGACATAGTTGGGTGACACTGAGAACAGCATGCTGTGGACATAGTTGGGTGACATTGAGAACAGCATGCTGTTGACATAGTTGGGTGACACTGAGAACAGCATGCTGTTGACATAGTTGGGTGACACTGAGAACAGCATGCTCTTGACGTAATTGGGTGACACTGAGAACAGCATGCTGTTGACATAGTTGGGTGACACTGAGAACAGCATGCTCTTGACGTAGTTGGGTGACACTGAGAACAGCATGCTGTTGACATAGTTGGGTGACACTGAGAACAGCATGCTGTTGACATAGTTGGGTGACACTGAGAACCTCATGCTGTTGACATAGTTGGGTGACACTGAAAACAGCATGCTCTTGACGTAGTTGGATGATACTAGAACATCATGCTCTTGACATATATATAATGAGTTTGTCACCTTGATAATTTTGATTACATATCTTGTTGGAATATTTGAGCAAAGCCAAGAAACAGCACGGCACATCCCCGGTAGGGGACTGAGAAGCAACTAAAAAATAAGTTTTGGGTCCAGTTGAAATGAGAAAGTTTAAGATCAATATGTTATGATTGATTACGTTATTTATTTATATTGACACTCAATGACTAAGGCCATTCGTTGGTCACTCTGTGTCTAGATTTATGACAAGAAACACCGTCATTTGTATCGTTGCATAATCTTCTAGACACAAAGATATATATCTTTGTGTCTTAAAACAGTTGCCCCTATGCCTCATACTTCTCCAGTTGCAGTCCACTCTACCTGAATATAATTGAAATACTCTTCGCTAGACGTTAAGCAAACATTCTATCAGTCAATCAATGGTTTCAGAGCATTTCCTTTCGCACTTATGCGGCCGCGATAGTTTTAGTTAGTTTTAGAAATAAAAATGTCTGTCACGGTGTAGAGGTCATATGGCGCGGACTGTACGTTCACATTTTGAAGCCAAAAACAGAAGATCTAAAAGTCCGAAGTTCTGCTGAAATATAAACAAATATTTAAGCTGAATATACAGAAAAATCCAGATGCATACGGGGCAATATATTTTTATAGAATACAATGCTAATAAATATAGGATCTTACATTGGTACGAGTGGATTATCGGATTTCTCCAATCGAGATAGTTAAATTATGGAATTTTAAGTCCGAGCCTTGGCGAGGATTTAAAATTCCATAATTTATCTATCGAGATTGGAGAAATCCGATAATCCAAGAGTACTAATGTAAGATTCTGTTTCTCTAATTTTAAAAAGTAGTAAATTTGCGAAACGAAGTTCAAATTCTCCCAACCCCAATTTTACGTTCATGACTTGAATACGCGGTAAATGGAAGGTGTTTTGTTTATGACGTCATGAGTTCTTATTGTGACGTTATTATTTTTAACCAATCAACTGCTGAGAACAACAAATTCACTAGTGACGAGAAATATTTTTTCCACACCGGTCAAGCGTTGAAATATTACGTCAAAATTAGAGAAATGAGCTTACAGCGTGTATTCAATCGTTTGGTAACCACACATGCAGTTGGTAACCAGCCCGACGTATCTCATTATGAAATATTACCCTCGGAAAAATAATAAATTTCTCTTTATTACACAACAACACAGAGAAATTTATTATTTTTCTGAGGGCAATATTTCACTATAGGTTATGTCGGTGTAAACTTATTTATTTACTTTATTAGCATATTTTATTCCATAAAAAATTACCCTGACCCCAAGAGCATGTGGAAAAATCGAAGCACTTGTATTATTATCAGTGACCAAAGATAGTATATATACTACCTGTATATATAGTTAGTATAGACTGTCCCTGCAGAGACACACTTATTTGTTATATTATAACATATTGTGATTTTAAAACATGCCTTTCTTCATTACATGAAGTCAGTTTTGTAGCGGTACAGTATACTTTAAATACATCTATTTATAATTAACAGTCCATAATCTACGATTTACTACAATTAAGCTTAACGGATCGATGTCAATGTCAATTCAACAACAATTAAAAAAAGTAGTATGCGTCGTTTCACACACCTCCCCATCTTCGTTATGCAAGTGTTGTGCAAGTTTTACTGGTGCTTCAATAATGAAAAAAAATGAGATTTCTTAATGACTTGGGCTCCTTTCTGCTAAATTGTAATGTGACATAATTTTAGCATCTTCACTTATCGTTTTTACATTGACCTTTATTCTATATATACTATAACAGATAGATATAAACAGAATGGTAAAAAAGTCTTTGCAGCCTTCATTGATTTAAAAAAGGCATTTGACACAGTTTGGAGAGTAGGACTATTCTATAAACTCTTAAAAGATAAAGTCCCAATGAAGATTTTTAATATTATTGACTCAATGTATACAAATACTTCATGTAGAATTAAATTTTCAAATGGACTGAGTCATTATTTTTCATGTGAACGGGGAGTTGAACAGGGTGATGTTCTAAGCCCTCTGCTGTTCAACTACTTTATAAATGATATAATAAAGTCTTTAGATCAAGAAAATACAGACCCAATTTCCATTGCAGATTCCAAAATAAACATACTTCTATATGCAGATGATATTGTTTTACTATCTCAAAGTAAAGAGGGACTACAAAAGTCACTTAACATTTTATATGAATTTTGTTCAACCTGGAAATTACATGTCAACATAAATAAATCAAAGATAATGGTATTCAATTCAAATGGTACTACTTATCAGAACCAATTTACTTATAACAATTTAAACCTTGAAACAGTAACACATTATTGTTACTTGGGTATGGTATTGAAATACAATGGAAACTTTAATTTGGCTATAAATACCTTAATGGAAAAAGCCAGAAAAGCATGCTTTAAAATTAAAAAGGTAATAGGTATCAATAATCCTTGTAAACTTTTGGAAAAACTATTTGATTCATTAGTTATTCCCATACTTCTATATGGAAGTGAAGTTTGGGGGGTTGACTCCTCATTCAAAGACTCTGATGCATATGAAAAACTAAACATCAAATTCATTAAAGAGATATTAGGAGTTCACTGTAAGGCAACAAATGATGGCAGAATTAAACAGAACTCCATTAAAAAGTAAAATTTTATTTTCTATATTTAATTTTTTCAAGCATATCCTTGATGCTGATAATACCTTACTAAAAGAAATTTATATTAACTCAAAAGAATTTAATCCTTGGGTAAAAAAGTTCAAAAAGATTATAAATAATCTTGGTTTTTCATTCATGATAAACAACACATCCCTTTCTAAAAACAACCTTAGTCAAATTAAGCAACGTATACAAGATCAATGTCTTCAGGATCAAAACTCGAATATTTACAAAACAACAAAATTAGAATTTTTTCAAAGTATATACATGATGGGGACAAGACCTCCATATGTCGATATATTACAAAACAAAGAAGATCGAGCTGCTGTTTGTAAAATCAGAATTAGCGCTCATTCATTTTTCATGGAACAAGGAAGACATCTTAATATTCCAAAAAAGAAAGGTATTGTCCGATATGTAAATCAGGACAAATTGAAGATGAAAATAATTTTCTACTAAACTGCAAAGCTTTTAAAAATCAAAGAGACACATTGTATACTAGTATACTAAATTTAATAGATAATAAAAAAAGTAATTAATGCAAATAATAAAATTTCATTTTCATTTAATAGTAATTCATACAAGATCCTTAAATTAACCTCCTCATTCATCATAAATTGCATGAACATTAGAAAAAGCCTATTATGATAGATTATACTTCTTTTCCTGTTTTAATTTCATTTATGGGTTTTTATTTACAATATACAATTGTATGTTCAAATCTTTATATTTGTACACATTATATTGGGCCTTAACCATGTAATATTGATGTGTTTGTGCCAATAAAGTATTTGTATTTGTATTTGTATTTTTATTTGTATTTGTATACTGTCATAACTTCATTTTATATCATTTATCTGTTGTTATATTTATATATACTGATCATATTTGTTTGTATTTGTGAATGCACCTTGTGGGGACTTAATTGGCTAATAAAATTCGTTTATTCGTATTAGTATTCGTTACGATCAGACTAGGTGAAAGAGGGAGATCTGATCGTAACACTTTTCACTCGGGCTAGCGAAAAGACATCCTCAGACATTAAGGGTTTCTGTGTCCACATGTGTCCACACTTGTGAGGATGGCGAAAAGAGGGAGATCTGATCGTAACACTTGGCTAGCGAAGAGAGGGGGACCTGATCGTAACACTTGGCTAGCTAAAATGACACCTCCCGAAAAAGCTGTGAATTAAGATTTTCTGGGTTTTCTTTTTTAGAAAAAAAAAAATAAAGTTAACGCAGTAGATTTATTTTGTGTCAAAATCTGATTGTTCATTTTCTGCGCGTAATTCTTTAACGAAAAATAAAATTTTCTGATATACCCACGTGTGACCTCAAATCTAATTATAGATTTGGCCTACAAATTGACCACTGTCCAGCCAATGACCAGTGCGGTCAGGTCAATATTGAAAAGTTTACACAGATAAATTTGACAAAGTACTCTATGATATACAGGTAAGCTTATTCGCCAATTATTATTATATATTATATAGTTAATGTTATCCTTAAAACAATTTATATTGTATATTCAAATAGAATTTGAGCCGAGGAGCCTACATTATTGAATGAAAATTCATAGGTGATGTTATACATGTATTAATGGTGTGGAGTGCTCTTAAATGTCACTGTGACCTGGTAACAAAGAGATTGTCATGGCCAAGTTGACTGCAGGATCCTTGTTTTTAAATTTATTATTTATTTATTATTTACTTATTATTAATATATATGTATATTTCGATAAAATATTACTATATGTACCTTATTTGTCAAAGGCAGTTTTACCAGTATACAAACTTGTTATATTCTGAAATGGCATATCCAGGTTCATGGCATTCCTTAATTTATCCTTGTAAGGAACAGTGATTTTTTTCTAGAAAATTGTGTTTTTGAGTCAAACTGTAGTGACCTCCCCCTTTCTTTTTCTGTTTCTGGGCCCAGCGCCATAAAACCCACTTGAGTAAAAAATGTTTGCTCAGCATGAGAATTTACTCAACTACCATGACAACAAAGGAAAAGGATAGATTTGATTGGATGAAATTGAGAATAAAAAAGTTCTCAGCAAAGAAAATGTTTATGGAGCTGGGCCCAGATTTCTTAATATTTTATATGTATGCATTATAATCATACTGCCCTTGAGCGAGGGTGATAGGGTAGATTATCACACGAAGAGAAAATTGTCACCCGAGACAAAGTTTTTTTTAAACACCCTTAAACTTTGACTGTAGAGGGTGATAATTTTCTGGTTCAACAATTTCTGGTCTGAGCAGGTGCTAATTTTTTTATATTATCACCCATTAAGAATAAAGCTCTAGGAATTAACACAACTTGCTATCATGGGCAGGGCTTTATAAAAATCAGTAGAAATTAACACATGGTCAATGTCCAATTAAAAGACAGCATTTTTGCATAAGTATAATAAAATCTATTATGTATTATATGTGTGAAAGAAAAGCAATGAATACATGTACATATATAAAAATAATTGCTTCTAAATATTATCATATCAGCAGGAAGTTTAGTATATATATTATCTTTAAAAAAAACCAGTTTTTGGCATTTTTGAAATTACAAAAAAAATTAAAACTTGAAGCATAAATTAAAAGAAGTATTTTTGAATTTACTTTTATTTATTTCATATACACGTCTCATTACATTATAGCCTTAAGGCATACTTTTTTTGGGTGTAAAATTCCAATTTTTTAAAGATATTCCAGTCTGTTTTCTTACCTTGAAAGGGGAAATAATAAAATGTAATAAAAATTATTATTATTCATCTTACATATGCAAGGTTGACTGTGATGTCATAAATTTGTTGAATTATTAAAAAGTAGTAAAATCCCATGGTCTATAAAATCACATGGTCTATAAAATTTCAGGTCTAAATATTTGTGGGACACTTTGTGGTTATGGTCATACCACTCAGTAAATGACCATTTACAGGGTCACTTTGTGGTTATGGTCATACCACTCAGTAAATGACCATTTACAGGGTCACTTTGTGGTTATGGTCATACCACTCAGTAAATGACCATTTACAAGATAATAATTGATCGATTTCCAACTCAATGGCCTTTAATCTTTGTAATGTTTTGGATGTAGGTCATGAGATCACAGTTTATCACAGGTATTTGTGAAGTCATAGTTGTATTGGTCAAAAATAAATTTATAGTTCATAATGGAGTCACATACAGGGTGTAATGTTAATTAAAAACATTTGAATGTCGTAAAACAAACAATAAATAAATCCACACACAAAGATGTGACATTTTAGCCACCTGTTATAGTGTTGAATATTTTGGGGTTACAAGGTGTAACTACCTATCAATTTAAGTTTTATATCAGGTAACTTTGTTGTCAAATCAGAAACCATTACAGTTAAAGTAAATACTAGTACAATTCAATATTAAATATAATTCAACATAATGAAAAAAATTATGTATTTCTTACAATACACAAAACATGAACTGTTTGTTTGTTTGATTGGCCGTTCACCTTCAGCTATTTCAAGGCATCCAGTTTTTATTGGGGAATGAAGCCGGATCAGGTACCCGGAGAAATCCCTCAACCTGCGGCTACATAAACTGTATTGATAAGGATAAGCTCTACTCCGTTCTATAGACTACTCGGTTCTATAGACTACTTGGTTCTATAGACTACTCGGTTCTATAGACTACTTGGTTCTATAGACTACTTGGTTGTAATTTAGACTACTCGGTTCTATAGACTATTCATTTCTATAGACTACTCAGTTCTATAGACTATTCGGTTCTATAGAATACTTTGTTCTATAGACTACTCGGTTCTATAGACTACTTGGTTCTATAGACTACTTGGTTGTATAGACTACTCGGTTGTATAGACTATTCATTTCTATAGACTACTCAGTTCTATAGACTACTTGGTTGTATAGACTACTCGGTTCTATAGACTATTCAGTTCTATAGACTACTCAGTTCTATAGACTACTCAGTTCTATAGACTACTCAGTTCTATAGACTACTCGGTTCTATAGACTACTCTGTTCTATAGAGTAGTTGGTTCTATAGACTACTATATGGCTATATTAATGTTAAACAGCTGTTTAATTGCTTAGTACCTAAAGCTTGCATGAAAATGGAGTGTTTTATATCAAGCTCAGATTTACTTTATAACTCTAAACAAGTTTACTGTGTATTATATAAATGCTGTTGTGAATTCTAAGAAATGATCATATCATGATTGTGCAAAAGACTATTCATTAATGACTGGTATGGAGCCACAGACTGTATTCATTAATGACTGGTATGGAGCCACAGACTGTATTCATTAATGACTGGTATGGAGCCACAGACTGTATTCATTAATGACTGGTATGGAGCCACAGACTGTATTCATTAATGACTGGTATGGAGCCACAGACTGTATTCATTAATGACTGGTATGGAGCCACAGACTGTATTCATTAATGACTGGTATGGAGCCACAGACTTTAGTCAGTAATGAGTGCTATGGAGCCAGACTGTATTCAGTAATGAGTGGTATGGAGCCACAGACTGTATTCATTAATGACTGGTATGGAGGCACAGACTTTAGTCAGTAATAAGTGGTATGTAGCCACAGACTGTATTCAGTAATGAGTGGTATGGAGCAACAGACTGTATTCATTAATGACTGGTATGGAGCCACAGATTGTATTCATTAATGACTGGTATGGAGCCACAGACTGTATTCATTAATGACTGGTATGTAGCCAAAGACTATTCATTAATGACTGGTATGGAGCCACAGACTATTCATTAATGACTGGTATGGAGCCACAGACTGTATTCATTAATGACTGGTATGTAGCCAAAGACTATTCATTAATGACTGGTATGGAGCCACAGACTGTATTCATCAATGACTGATATGTAGCCACAGACTGTATTCAGTAATGACTGGTATGGAGCCACAGACTGTATTCAGTAATAGTATGTAGCCAAAGACTGTATTCAGTAATGACTGGTATGGAGCCACAGACTGTATTCATTAATGACTGGTATGTAGCCACAGACTGTATTCAGTAATGACTGGTATGGAGCCACAGACTGTATTCATTAATGACTGGTATGGAGCCACAGACTTTATTCATTAATGACTGGTATGGAGCCACAGACTGTATTCAGTAATGACTGGTTTGGAGCCATAGACTGTATTCAGTAATGACTGGTATGGAGCCAAAGACTGTATTCATTAATGACTGGTATGGAGCCACAGACTTTATTCATTAATGACTGGTATGGAGGCACAGACTTTAGTCAGTAATAAGTGGTATGTAGCCACAGACTGTATTCAGTAATGAGTGGTATGGAGCAACAGACTGTATTCATTAATGACTGGTATGGAGCCACAGACTGTATTCAGTAATGACTGGAATTTAGCCAAAGACTGTATTCAGTAATGACTGGTATGGAGCCACAGACTGTATTCATTAATGACTGGTATGTAGCCAAAGACTGTATTCAGTAATGAGTGGTATGGAGCCACAGACTTTATTCATTAATGACTGGTATGGAGCCATAGACTGTATTCAGTAATCACTGGTATGGAGCCAAAGACTGTATTCAGTAATGAGTGGTATGGAGCCACAGACTTTAGTCAGAAATGACTGGTATGGAGCCATAGACTGTATTCATTAATGACTGGTATGTAGCCACAGACTGTATTCAGTAATGACTGGTATGTAGCCACAGACTGTATTCAGTAATTTCTGGTATGGAGCCAAAGACTGTATTCAGTAATGAGTGGTATGGAGCCAAAGACTATTCAGTAATGAGTGGTATGGAGCCACAGACTGTATTCAGTAATGACTGGTATGGAGCCACAGACTGTATTAAGTAATGACTGGTATGTAGCCACAGACTGTATTCAGTAATGACTAGTATGTAGCCACATACTGTATTAAGTAATGACAGTATGGAGCCACAGACTGTATTAGGTAATGACTGGTATGGAGCCATAGACTGTATTCAGTAATGACTAGTATGTAGCCACATACTGTATTAAGTAATGACAGTATGGAGCCACAGACTGTATTAAGTAATGACAGTATGGAGCCACAGACTGTATTAGGTAATGACTGGTATGGAGCCACAGACTGTATTCAGTAATGACAGTATGGAGCCACAAACTGTATTAAGTAATGACAGTATGGGGCCACAGACTGTATTCAGTAATGACAGTATGGAGCCACAGACTGTATTCAGTAATGACTGGAATTTAGCCAAAGACTGTATTCATTAATGACTGGTATGGAGCCACAGACTGTATTCAGTAATGACTGATATGGAGCCATAGACTGTATTCATTAATGACTGGTATGGAGCCACAGACTTTATTCATTAATGACTGGTATGTAGCTACAGACTGTATTCATTAATGACTGGTATGTAGCCAAAGACTGTATTCAGTAATGAATGGTATGGAGCCACAGATTGTATTCATTAATGACTGGTATGGAGCCACAGACTGTATTCATTAATGACTGGTATGTAGCCAAAGACTATTCATTAATGACTGGTATGGAGCCACAGACTATTCATTAATGACTGGTATGGAGCCACAGACTGTATTCATTAATGACTGGTATGTAGCCAAAGACTATTCATTAATGACTGGTATGGAGCCACAGACTGTATTCATCAATGACTGATATGTAGCCAAAGACTGTATTCAGTAATGACTGGTATGGAGCCACAGACTGTATTCATTAATGACTGGTATGTTGCCACAGACTGTATTCAGTAATGACTGGTATGGAGCCACAGACTGTATTCATTAATGACTGGTATGGAGCCACAGACTTTATTCATTAATGACTGGTATGGAGCCACAGACTGTATTCAGTAATGACTGGTTTGGAGCCATAGACTGTATTCAGTAATGACTGGTATGTAGCCAAAGACTGTATTCAGTAATGAGTGGTATGGAGCCACAGACTTTATTCATTAATGACTGGTATGGAGCCATAGACTGTATTCAGTAATGACTGGTATGGAGCCAAAGACTGTATTCAGTAATGAGTGGTATGGAGCCACAGACTTTAGTCAGAAATGACTGGTATGGAGCCATAGACTGTATTCATTAATGACTGGTATGTAGCCACAGACTGTATTCAGTAATGACTGGTATGTAGCCACAGACTGTATTCAGTAATGACTGGTATGGAGCCAAAGACTGTATTCAGTAATGAGTGGTATGGAGCCAAAGACTATTCAGTAATGAGTGGTATGGAGCCACAGACTGTATTCAGTAATGACTGGTATGGAGCCACAGACTGTATTAAGTAATGACTGGTATGTAGCCACAGACTGTATTCAGTAATGACTAGTATGTAGCCACATACTGTATTAAGTAATGACAGTATGGAGCCACAGACTGTATTAAGTAATGACAGTATGGAGCCACAGACTGTATTAAGTAATGACAGTATGGAGCCACAGACTGTATTAGGTAATGACTGGTATGGAGCCACAGACTGTATTCAGTAATGACAGTATGGAGCCACAAACTGTATTAAGTAATGACAGTATGGGGCCACAGACTGTATTCAGTAATGACAGTATGGAGCCACAGACTGTATTCAGTAATGAGTGGTGTTGGAGTCACACACTAAATATTTGTTTTGAAGCCGGAGCCATGTTAATGTTTGTGTTTTTCAGTATTAAGCTTGTAATTGGTGTTTGCTTTGGTATCAATATTATTATTTATTTCATGTTTTTTAAGTGGTTGACTGGATTAATATTAAATAGTGAAAAAAGAACTTTATTCAAATATAATATAATTTGCTTTGTAAGCTGACATCTGATTGGCCAATTCAAATGTAGAAACCCATATTATATCATAAAACTTGTGTTGGTCATGCGCCCTATTCTTAGGCCGTTAAAATTCAAATAGTTCTATGATGTCCTTGCCGTTATTAATGTTAAAATTGGCAAGATTTGTAGTTTAAATTAAACTATAATGAATATATTTGAAATTTCTGAACAGGTAATACTACATGTGTATATAATATTGTTTGGGTCTGTTTACACCATTCATTTTGGCATAAACAGACCCAAACCATATTATATCGTATAACCTGTTAAGAAATTTCAAGTATATTCCTTAAATACATTTCTGCATAATTGTAAATCATTTATTAAAATTTAGAAAACAGAAGGGTTAAATTCACCTGACCTTTTAGTTCCATTAATGAACCTCTCATTTCATGTTTATTTTCAACATTTTTTAGCAGATATCGATGAGTGAAATAATAAAAAAAATTTTTTTAAACCTATGAAAATGATAAATATAAATGTGACTACTGACCCTTTAGTGTGCTATTGTCGTAACTTTTGCATCTGACATTTTTCTCTGTATATTTGATCTTCAATACAGAAAACACTGGGCCAATTCAAGCTAAATGTTGTCATATTAATGGTTTGGAAAATAAGAGGTTTTTTTTATTTATTTCTGCTGGACAATAAAACACATAACCATGGGAAGATTTTCAAATGCCTATACTGTAAATGAATGTTTATCAATTTTTTTCTGATCAGCACATAGTTTAATATAAAAAATTTTGGAACAACACTTTTTAATTAGAATTTAAAACGGGAAATATTTGAAAAAGATCATATATCAATTTAGTGATGCAGACTTGTAATAGCCTATATTAACTGTTCCCTATACTGATATATTACACATAGTGGGCAATAAAGATAAAGTGTGGCCTAGCTGTAATTCCACCATATATCACTCAGCTTAACCTTATTAACAGTCTATTATAACAGCAGGCTAATGACAGATTGTCAGTATCTAAATGGTTAAGTAGAAATATCTGTCAGTATAATGTACATTTGTGGCTTCTAATTGTTTAGACATTTATTATTGAAGCTTGGATGTAGACACAGGGATGTAAATTGTGGAAAAACATATTTATAGTTCCATACAGAATTAAAAAGGAATACTTTTAGTTTCATTTTCCTATATATAACCTTTTGTGAAACACAATTATTGATATTTTCAGTTGTAATGTACATTGTACATTGTAGGAAGACCTGTCAAAGGCTCCAGGCATTGTTCGACAAACAATTCTTATATTTAATCTGTTGTTTACATGGCATAAACCATGTCATCTCAAGAAACTGATCTTTACCTCCTATCAGTATCTGGTTCTGGATTGGATAAATGAACATCACATGGGGACTCAAATATTTTTTGTACATGGTTAGTAGATTCACGGTCATCATGTAAGAGTTGGCACTCTTGGTGACATTGAAACACACAGAATATAAATGTTTTTGCTTAATTAAGCAAAAACATTAAATTCCAATATCTGATACTTGCTGGGGCCTCGGTGGCTGAGTGGTCAAGGTACTTCGTCTACTATTGATCACGCGGTCTGTCAACACTGAGACTCACTGCAGGCAGGGTGTACTCGACTCCAATCTTAATTGACAAGGATTGCCAGTTTTTCTACCGCAGGTCGGGGGTTTTCTCCAGGTACTCTGGCTTCCTCCCCCAATAAAAACTGGACGCCATGATATAGCTGATAAATTGCTGAAAGTGGTGTTACACACCATCAAACAAACAAACAAAAAAACTGACACTTGTTAAGTTAGTACTCTTTTATAATTGGACATGTGCTATGAACTCGCTCCATATAAATGTATAAATACTAAGTATACATTTAACGATACCAAAAAGCAGGCGCAGATCCAAGGACAGGTCTGCCTGATGTAATAAAGAGGCAGAGAGCAATATAAAATCTGAGTGCTAAAAACTGCCCTATCAGGCCACTGCTCTGCCCCTGCTTGGGTTCTTCAAATGCTCACCGACCCTCTGCCATAATGCCTTCACTTATTGCAAATCCTGGATCAGACCTGGAAAGGAATTCAGGCGTGTAGCTCCCATACAAGCAAAAAATCATTTGCTTACACATCAGATTGTCACAAAAAAAACCTGAAAAAACAAAATACTAGTACAAAAAAAAATTAGATAAAAAATCTTTGTTTTATATGAGATCCATTTGTTAAGCATAATGCTATAAAAAAAGGTAAAAAAGTTCGTTTTTGTCAATTAATTTATGTATAGATTAGACTCTTTAAAGCCCAAATATGCAGAAGCTTCCGGGGGTGGGGGCTTCGCCCCCTATGGTCCCATTACCAGGGCTCAGCCCTGGACCTGCTGGGGATCTAAGGCGGTCCACAGACCCCTCGCCTAATTAAATTTGCTTGCACATGGCAAAAGTGTCAGCTATGCCCCTGGAATTAGTTACATTATTTATACAACTGACTTGTATCAACAGAAAACAATATATATTTAACATGTTTAAATACAAAAATGGATAGATTGACTAGATGTACATTTAACTTGTATAAAAAAAATACAATGCACATATCTTAGATGAATACAAATGTATACAATGAATACTTCTGAGTTAAATATCAATCTAATTGAAATTACATCTGTCACTTGGCTCCCCTCCCCCCCCCCCCCCCCCCCCCCCCCACCTTTTTGCTATTGTCCCGTGACAATATTAAGGGGCAAGCCAAGTGAACTATATAATTTTAATTAGATTCAGGTTAAATATAGAAGTACATTCAAAATAACCATAAAAGATATATATTAGAGTATAGATTTAACATACATTGTAATGTATAAGTTTATACTTGCATATAAAAGAATAAAAGCAGACTACTATAAAATTATTGATTTCATTGTTAGTTATTTAGCTCAAAAAGTACTTGAAGTTCTACTCTGTGTGTGTACATGGAACCAACTTTGGGCTCAAAATGTTTTGTTTTAATGTGTAGTTTAACTAATTAAATTTTTTTCCTGAACAATTAGTGTTGTTTGGCATATGTTTTGATTGAACCCACATTTTAGACACTTATCTTGATAAATTTGCTTCACCATTAACAGATTTTATCTATGTTATTATTAGAAATCTATTAAAACAGCATGTTTATAAGGCTTATCTCAGTTTGTAGCTGTTGAGTGTGAGAAAAAAATCACAACTTGACCACAACTGTGTTGGGGGTGAATAACAATGAAGTACAGTATGTGAAATACACAAGGTAATGTGACAACAAATCTAATTGTGGAAAGTATGAAAATAATTTGAAAAAGTAGAGAATAATATAACAAATTCCTGCAGAGGAGGTACTCCTACTTCTTCCCAACCAATAACTGCATTAGCTGGAAAAAAACATGTAGTTTACAAAGTACAGGCCGTCAAGTGGCCCTTTATTTTCCTAATTTTACTTATTTTTTACAAGCAGCCCTAAAATTCCTAATTAAAGCTGTAAAATCCTTAAAAAAAGCCCTACTTTTTTGGTTAAAATCCTAATTTTTTTAATTTTCAAAATTTCTAAAATAAAAATAAAAAATAAACATAAAATAGATTTAGTTAAATGAAGCTATGTTTAGTATACTTTCAGAAATATGCATTTGCCACCCAGGAGACCATTTGATGGTCATCCAAATTGTCTTCTGAATTTGGGTAATTAACTTTTGTACTATTCTTCTGTGCCCAAAATGGGGAGTAAATCAGTCTTAAATCATTAAAAAATAGCACATTTTATCCCTTATTTTTGTTTAAAAACCCCTAAAAGTTCCTAAAATTAGCCCTTATTTTTTGAGAATTTAGCCCTAAAAAAGCCCTTATTTTTTGCAAAAAGTAGCTTGAAAGCCTGAAAGTAAAGTCTTGGAGTGGAGGTATAAAGTGGAGTCTCAGGAGAGAAATTTTGAGTTGAAATTTTAATAAATCTCAGCCTTTAACACATTAATCTTTGGACATTTTTACACCTAAATTATATTCTGCTCTTTGTTCTATTTATTTCTAACTGAATAACATTAGTTTCCACAACAATACCAAGTTTCTGACAATATGACAGCTTATTTCCAGACTCTACCTTGTGATCTACATGTTTATGGATCTGGGTATGTAACAGTATAACTTATAAGCAACATCAAACTGGATGTTTATTAAATGCCAAACTAATAAAGCCTAATTCATGTATCAGTGATGTAGCAAAAAAGCCATTGGTTCTTATATTGAACTGGTACTCTTAATTCCTTGTCTATAGACTGGAAACCATTTTGTATTTTCAAACTTGCTAAAAGAAACTGACAGTCTCAATGAAACATTAAGAAATATGTACTGAATCCCAAGAAAAACAACAGGATATTAAACTATCATAACAACCATCTTATAAATATTTCTCTTTTATCCTTGATGATGTCAGGGATGCTCATTCAGGATTGATTACTCAGTATCAGTCAATAACCTGTTTTAATGGCCATGAAAAGTTTTCAGCTGATAGCTGGAAATGATAAACACATGGGTTGAAGTTAATTTGATAACTGTCCATTTTTCTGATAGTTCATAGTTGTATCTTTTGGTTACTGCAAATCTTTATCATTTTAAGTATCAATAACTTTGTGCTACAAATCAGAATGCAATTATGTATAGTTTATAGTTAGGCAGTGGGTCCTTTTCATGTGGGGACAAGAATTTTTATGTTAAAGAATGTATCAGGAAAACTGCCACTTTAGCACAGCTTTAACACCTGAGCTTTAAAGTTGCTAATGAATGAAGTTTTGGATAAGCTGGCACCTGGTTTGATCATACACCAACTATATTTTTCAATACCTTACACCACACTTTTCTTAAAATAGTGCTCTGGTGCTTGGATTCAGAACCACAATTTTAGAGACATAAAATCTGCTTTCAATTTTTTATCAAGCACACTTTTCTAGCTATTAAATTTTTCAAATATGAACAAAATCTTGATAAATTGTCAGGATAATTTGTTCAATTGTATAAACCAGAATCGTTTATTGATAGAAGTTGAATGAACTGTAAAATAATGTTTGCCTTTTGGTCTTCAATCTAATTACTAACAAACATAAGACTGCAATTTACAGCTGTCAGTCAAGATCTTAGAAAATAATTAAGTGGAACAAACATTGGATTATAGGAAAATCAAATTCTATTTCATATTTTTAATACCCAAGTCAACTCCAGTTTCTACAAATCAATACCAGTATCCTAGTATTACAAATCTCCAGCGAAATAAATGAATAGATTCTACTTAAAGGACAAAACAAGGGATAATAGTGTCCAGGACTCTTGTAATCATCTACTATTACCTCTTTTGATGACCAATGACCAGTATTGATGAGAGGTTCACATGGGGTGACTAGTATTGATGTGAGGTTCACAAAGGGTTGCCAGTTATGATGTGAGGTTTATATGGGGGGACTAGTATATTGAAATGAGGTTCACATGGTGTTAATAGTATATTGATGTGACTTTCACATGTTGAGAATAGTTTAACAAAGATGTAAACAGCTGAAATCATCTTCAGTTAAACTTTAAATCATATTTTACATTGCTAAATTAAGCCATATGCAAGAAGATATCAGAAACATTTATTAAATCAACTTGATCAAACTAATTTGTTGATAAAATACAAGTTGTTTTTATCTAAAGAGATCTAGATATATAATGGTATTGACTTTATATAGAAAATTAAAACCATTGTGCGATCTTATGTTTGTCTAAAAAACTGTTTCAATATATAATTGAAAGTCCTTTTTACAAAGAACAATTAATCACAAACTGTCGTCTGCTGTTTTTACTTGCAGGTTTAAATAATCTGTACTATATAGTGATCCTGCATTGACCCTTCTTTTCATTCAATTAGCATTGAATAGTAAAGGACATGAACTTTCTCTGAAGTTTTTGTGTGGGAGATAGTATTTCTGTGATAGAAAATTAGTTTTGTTTAATATGTCTGTATGCTAATGATTGGTGTTCTTTTTAAAGACATCACAGTGTACAGCTGTGTACAATGGTAAACAATACAATAATGTTTTCATTAACATTTGCTATGTGCACCATGCTCAAATATTATTTACAATGTGGAGACATTTTTGTGGACTACATCCACTTTCTGATAATTTACTTTTTCAGCTACACACACCTGCAACACATTTATACTGATTTTGCACTTCAGCCTTATGTTCAATTTAAAAAAAAAAAAACTAACTTCTAAACTTCTAAATGACTGATTGATTTATTAAGTCCAGCAAGCAGTGTTTTCTATATTGTATTTCTATTATATTCATGATGAAACTTCTGAAACCTAAGAATAAATGAAGTGTTTGAAAAATGTAAACACTGCACATTTTCAGCATGCTGAAAATAAGAGAAATTTATTACTTTTTTGAGTGCAATATTTCACAATTAGACATGTTAGACTGGTTATACAAACTGTAAATTTATTTAAAGAGGAAGAAGTGAACCAACACTGTGTAAGTTGATCTCCAGTTGACGCTCCTTAGAAGTGGATACACATATGTACCTGTAGGTATGCAGGGTCGTCGTAGTACAAGTAAAACTATTAAAGGATTGACAGCAACACATCGTAAGGATTGCAACAGTCTATGTTTATTTTGTTCGACTAATTTCGGCAGTTGTCCTGAAGACGGCAAGCAACTGCCGAAACTAGTCGAACAAAATAAACATAGACTGTTGCATCCTACGAAGTGTTGTTGTCAATTCTTTAATAGTGTAAATTTATTTATTAGCATTGAATTTCATTAAAAAAAACTCTGGGACCATACTGGGATGGTTCCCAGTGCTTGACCCACAGAGCCGCCCAAGGAATCTCCGGGTGGTGGATAGGGGCGACACTCTCATTGGGGGGGGGGGGGGGGGGTTTGTCAGCTCATAATACGGAAACCCTGGCCGAAGACCATAGTGGGTAACATGTTTGGAGATCGAATACCACGCTCCTTGCACAATAAAGATCCTTTTTGTAGATTTCGAAAAAGAGTAAGCTCATTGTAGCCGCTACAAAAGGCTAAATTCTCCGACCCTACCCAATAATCCGTACTTTTCCAGTGGCAATCAAAATTTTGTTCCCTATGTCCCATCCCACCCCTTTCAATTGATGTATTGTGTGTTAACTTGTTCTCATCCTGCATATAGCTGAAATACTGCTCGCTGGATGTAAAGCAAACATCCTGATGCCTAGTCTGAGAATCCTCTGCCATCCAATGCTTTTTTAGATTTTAATGGGAGGACGGGTAGTCCGAGAATCCCCTGCCATCCAACGCTTCTGTCAAAGTATAAAAAAGCTTGGACTGCAGAGGATTCACTGACTACCTGACACCAAGTTCCAGTGATTTTCAGTTTTAGGATATTTGGGTTTTTTTATTTCATTGTTTTGTTCCAAGCATCCTTAGTTAATGTTTTGTAAATAACAAGTTGGTGTCATTACTGTCCACTTTATAGCCTCTCCAGTCATGAATATTTAACACTCTCATTAGCACCGGGATGAGAATATTCATTTATTTTATTGCCCCACAAACCACAAATCTTTAATGTTGTAAATATTTATTAATTTTCAGCATCCATGTACAATAAGTGATCCGCTCAAATAATTGATTTTATTTATCAACCTTGCATGGTCAGTGTGTGTCGATGTTTTTAGCTGTGGAAATAATTCTTATTTGTGGTAAGAGCTGTTTTTTTATTTTTAATATTTTGTTATTAAAAACTAATTAAAAAATTAATGAAGTGTAGAAGATTATGCAACAATTCAAATGACAATGTTTTTGTCAAAATTATAGACAGAGTCTGACCAACCAATTGTCAATGTCAGTGTCAGTATAAATAACTGATGTCAACAAATCATAAAATATCAATCTCGAACTTTCTCAAAGCTTACTGAACTTAAAACTTTTCTGTTGTTTTTATAATTAAGCTACTTGATAGTGAGAAGGTGGGGAGTTTTCTCCTAGTACTGCGGTTACTCCTCCAATAAAAACTGGACGCCATAATATATAGCTGAAAATTGCTGAAAGGGGCATTTAACATCATTCAAACAAACAAAAACAAATATATAATATCATTTTCCTGCATGAACTGTGTATTCCCCTCCCCCCCACCCGCCGACAAAATCCCTTTCATGTAATTTACCATATGCAGCCAAAATCCCTCTCATTAAATTTGCAAAGTGGACAAAATCACCCCTGTAGAATTTTCAAGGGGGGGGGGAGTTTGTCCTACACTCTATTCACACATCATTCGCCACAGGTATGACACATCTGTAGCTCTCATATTGTAATGGAAAATGCAACAAATTGAATTTTTAATGCATACTGTATAATTCCTGTGTTAATTTATAATTATTTAATACTTTTTATGAAATAATATTGTTTTAAAAATGTTAATTCTTAGTAATTTTATTTTTGAACACATCTGGGTTTACTTAAGCAAAAAAGGATTGACAGTTTCTCAGTATAGTGTATTTAAAATATATTGGCAGACTCTGTCATAATAGATTTGACAGCTATTTTAAGCAATTTTTAGCTCACCTGACCCGAAGGGTCATGTGAGCTATTGCCATCACTTGGCGTCCGTCGTTGTCGAAGTCCGTCGTCGTCGTTGTTAACTTTTCTTCACAAATCTTCTCTAAAGTGAAAACCACTGAAGGGATTGCTTTGAAACTTTGCACACATCATCCTGAGTAAAATGTCCTCTACCAAGTTTGCCCAAATCATGGCCTCAGACCAACCAACATGGCCGCCATGGCTAAAAATAGAACAGGGGGGTCAAAATACTGTTTTTTGCTTATAGTTCAAAAAGTATAACAGATACAGGAAAACCAAAGAGACTTTCCTTCTTCAGCATCTAAAGCTCTACAAAACACTCCATTGGGTCAAAGTTGTATGATGACTCCTTATTAGGAGTTATTGCCCTTTAATTGTCAAAATTGATGATTTTTGCCATTTTTGCCTCAAAATCTTGAAATTTATTAGAACCAAAGAAAAAGTTAGCATTGCTTAATTGTTCTGCTGTATGAGGGCTACAAAAATGACTGAAGGGTCAAGATTGTCTGATTAACCGTTTAAGAGTTATTCCCCTTGAACTGTTTTTTTAATCAGTTTTAATTGATTTTTTAAAATCTTCTCTTCTGAAACAACTGAAAGTACTGCTTTGAAACTTTGTACACATCATCCGTCAAATGTCCTCAACCAAGTTTGCACCAACCATGGCTGCAGATTAACCAACATGACCACCATGGCTAAAAATAGGACAGAGGGGGGGGGGGGGTAAAATACAGTTTTTGGCTTATATTTAAAAAAGTGTAACAGATACAGGAAAATCAAAGAGACATGCCTTCATCTGCATCAAAAGCTCTACGAAACATTCCATTGGGTTGAAGTTGTATGATGACTCCTTATAGAAGTTGTTGCCCTTTAATTGTCGAAATTGATTATTTTTGACATTTTTGCCTCAAAATCTTAAAAATTATTAGAACTAGAGAAAAAGTTAGCATTGCTTAATTGTTCTGCTCAATGAGGGCTACAAAAATGACTTGAGTGTCAAGATTGTCTGATGAACCATTTAGGAATTATTCTCCTTGAACATTTTTTTATTCAATTTTACTTGATTTTAAAAAATCTTCTCCTCTTTAACCAATGAAAGGACTGCTTTGAAACATTGCACACATCATCTTTAGGCGTCCTCTACCAAAATTTTGCAAATCATGACACCTGACTACCTACATAGCTATGTTGGCTTAAAATAGAAAAAATGAAAAGGGGGGGGGGGTGGGAGTCGAGAGAGTTTTTGTCTGATAATTAAAAAAGTATTACAGGTACAGCAAATTTGAAGTGAACCTCCCTTATCCCTCTAAGCATCAAAAGCTCCTCCTTATCTGAGTTATTTCCCTTAAAAGGTCAAAATTAATGACTTTTGCAGAAGTGTTGGGCAATTCCTTATAGCAAAGAAAAGCTGGATAAAAAAGGGTTGTTTGGTTTCAGGTTCAGGTGAGCGATACAGGCTCCTGGGAGCCTCTAGTTTAAATATTGGCATTATTTGGCAGTCATCATCATTGTCATTGTTCACTTTGAAACCCGTAAACCAATTTTAACTGAATCATTTATACAATAGTTGCTTATATAGAGGGCATTGTCATGATATCTTGACTGCACAAGGGAGAGTGGTATTGCCTGAAACATTGATAATGCCCGAGCCAAAGTCGAGGGCATTATCAATGTTAAAGGCAATACCACTGTCTCGAGTGCTGTCAAGTATCATGACAATGCCAGCTATATAAGCAACTATTATATTTATTTTATTGAAGAATTAAGAAACCATGTGTTTAAGACTGTATTATGGTATGTGTAACTGCTTGATGTATGATTTGAATGTTTGGCCTCATGATATATCATTGTTTGGCATTTTTAGGCATATACACAGTTAGTTTTCTAAGCTTTATGACATTTTTTCCTCATTAAATTAAAAATACACAGTTCTATGTTGCTTGTGACTGGAGAGGGCATTACCACGACGTGATAACGCCCGTGGGCGTTATCACGGCGTGATAATGCCCTCACGTAAAATTACTGTAGATTAATTAATACCAGCTGACCATGTTTTATCCAATTGAAACAAACATAATTTTACTGATATGAAATAACATCAATTAAAACATAGTCATATATATGCAATAATTGTCCAATAGCTCACTGCAGGCAGAGTATGCTCGACTCCAATCTTTATTGACAAGGATTGACAGTTTTCCTATCAAAGGTCAGAGGTTTTCTCCGAATATTTCGACTTCCTCCCTAAATAAAAACTGAACTTCATGATGTAGCTTAATAATTGATAAAAGAGTTAAAACACCATTCAAACAAACAAAGACAGGGTTAATATGCAAATATTATTATCTAAAACCATTATAGTGAAAATATGGTCAGTCCAAAATAACTTTGTTCATGTTGAAAAGTATAAAAGATGTTATAAATTATACAATCTGAACCAATTGAAAAAGAAAATAATAAGGAAAGAATGTAAAGAAAGTGAAGAAAATAAATTGTTAAATATCATTAAAAGACATAAAATTTAGCTGAAAATAAAGCACAGCTGTTTGAAGTCATTATTTTATATTCTGCTGTCAAATTACAATTGAGTACACTGTGTATGGAGATACCTAATTATGACATACTGAAAAACATATCATATTACATTGTATTTCTAGAAAAGGACAAACTCCTTTTAATCCATCAAACATGTCTGAACTATTTCCTTATAAATCTCATTATGATATTTTTGCTGTTGTAGCAATTAAATGCCATTTATATCTGAATTAAAAATTGATAGCTTAACTTAGGTAAAAGTATCATTACACTATAAACCAAATTTATTTCGCGGCTACTTGTTTTTGTGTACAATTGCCAATTTTGTGGCAGTATAATTTTCATGTAAATGTACATGTTGCCACATTTGTTTAAATTTTATTTTGTGTGGCCTCTATTTTTGGGTGTTTCTGATTTTGTTGATTTTGTCACAATTTGTTTTTGTATGGCTTCTTGTTTAGGTTTCTAGACATTCGCCACCTTTTTATGCTAGGTTTCTCCTCCACCTGGCCTCTGCTATGTCCAACTCCTGGCCACTGCTAGGTTAGTCCACCCCATGGCCCCTGCTAGGTTACTCCTCCACCTGGCCCCTGCTCAGTCCACCTTCCTTCTGTGCATGCTTGGTTATTTATCCTTCTGGCCCCTGCTAGGTTAGTCCAACTCCTGGCCACTGCTAGGTTAGTCCACCCCTGGCCCCTGCTAGGTAACTCCTCCACTTGGCCCCTGCTAGGTTAGTTCACCTCCTCCTCATGCTTAAATTACACTGCCTGGTCTCTGCTAGGTTAATTCTTGGACCCTAAAATAACACCTTCAGGGCCCTTACTAGGTTAATTCTTGAACACTTAAATTACATCGCCTGACCCCTTCTTGGTTAGTTCTTATACCCTTAAATTACACTTCCTGGCCTCTGCTTGGTTAGTCCTTAAACTCTTAAATTACACCTTCTGGCCCCTGCTAGGTTAGTCCTTAAATCCTTAAATTACACCTCCTGGCCCCTGCTAGGTTAGTCCTTGAACCCTTAAATTACACCTCCTGGCCCCTGCTAGGTTAGTCCTTTATCCCTTAAATTAAACCTCCTGGCCCCTGCTAGGTTAGTTCATGAACCCCTAAATTACATTTCCAGGCCCCTGCTAGGTTAGTTCATGAACCCTTAAATTACATTTCCAGGCCCCTGCTAGGTTAGTTCATGAACCCTTAAATTACACTTTCTGGCTCCTGCTAGGTTAGTCCTTGAACCCTTAAATTACACCTCCTGGCCCCTGCTAGGTTAGTCATTAAACTCTTAAATTACACCTCCTGGTCCCTGCTAGGTTAGTCCTTGAAACCTCAAATTACACCTCCTGGTCCCTGCTAGGTTAGTCCTTGAAACCTCAAATTACACCTCCTGGCCCTACTAGGTTAGTCATTAAACTCTTAAATTACACCTCCTGGCAACTTCTAGGTTAGTCCTTTAACCCTTAAATTACACCTCCTGGTCCCTGCTAGGTTAGTCAATAAACTCTTAAATTACAGCTCCTGGCCCCTGCTAGGTTAGTCATTAAACTCTTAAATTACACCTCCTGGTCCCTGCTAGGTTAGTCATTAAACTCTTAAATTACACCTTCTGGCCCCTGCTAGGTTAGTCCTTAAATCCTTAAATTACACCTCCTGGCCCCTGCTATGTTAGTCCTTAAACCCTTAAATTACACCTCCTGTCCTTATTGGACCCTTAAATTACACCTCCTGTCCTTGGTTAGTCCATTGGACCCTTAAATTACACCTCCTGTCCCTGGTTAGTCCATTGGACCCTTAAATTACACCTCCTGTCCCTGGTTAATCATTGAACCCTCAAATTTCACCTCCTGTCCCTGGTCAATCATTGATCCCTCAAATTACACCTCCTGTCCCTGGTTAATCGTTGATCCCTCAAATTACACCTCCTGTCCCTGGTTAGTCCATTGACTTATCCATATACATTGTAATCAGTTGCTGGAATTATCGAATTATTAAAATTTTCAACTAACGAAATCTGTGCACCTTCTACATTATTGTTTAAATCCAAATGATTTTTGGGATCCTGAATATCAAACAATAGATGCTTTATCTGTTATATGTTTTTGTGTGATTGATATCTCATCTGAAACCATTTAATGGAATTCTTTGAAACTTTAAGTGATTCTTCAGTTATTAAGGCATTGTGCACATTAATAAATTGATATGTTTGTTGATTAAAATCATTTTTGGGGTTTCTCTGTGTCTGCCATGGACAAAGCTGTGAAGAGCACCAGAACCTTTAACTTATCTGGATACAAAGAAAGAAACTTTGCCAATTTTTATTTTCTTTTAGTGTACAAGAGTACATGTAAATCTATCAAATTCATATAGTCCTAGAATCGAAGAATTCGTGTGATTCCCCTACTAAAACATGGGTTGGTATCCCATGACAATATATATTACAAGACTGGTGATTCCTCTATTAAACCATGGGTTGGTATCCATTGAATTTAGATTGATAAATAAAAACTAGGTGTTTGCATACATACTTATATAATTTATTTAAACTACCCGGTAATTAATAAAATCAATAATTTTAATAAATTATGTAAAATATACAGGGTCATGATGACCAAGACAGTGTTCATTTATTGCATTTCTGTACACAGAGTTTGAATTGAGTTCCTGTCTGTATATAAATGTGAACAGCTTTAACTTTGAAGTGTGCCATCAGCCTTAAAAAAACACTAAAAATTAAACAAAAAAAATACTTTCAATTATTTTTCTGATTTTTACTTTGCAAAATCAGTCTAGAAATTAAACTTCCAATTGTCCATTAAAAAGGTGAGTTATTTTTATTATGCTGCGAAATCCCAATTATAGTCTTAAGTGAGTTATTTATTACTCATTAATATGAACATGCTTATTTATTAATGAACACTATGTTATCAAGAACTGGTTCAAATCATCAGCCCCACTTATCAATAATGAGAATACTATATTTTGACTTTGTTTCAAATTTGTTTCAGATTTGCATAAAGGCGATTCATGCAAAGCTGAATTAGTATAACAGCTTTACACCATACAAGTGCAGAGTTATGTCCCCTAAAAATTTTAATTTTAGTTTTAGCCTGAATTGATTTTTTTTATTATGTCATATTCAATAGCAGGTGATTGAGTTCAAATCTGACAAATAAGCTGTCACATATCCTTATAAACTTGAGCATTATATGACAGTACTATAATGATGACAAGGATATAATTTGTTCTTCAAGTACATACGACTCTTATGATCCAGCTACTGACCTGCTAGGCCATTGACCACTATGGACGTAGGTGTTCGAAATAAAGATTAAACTCCCAAGTTAAGCCGGTTTACAAAATAGGATTTAAAACCTGTGTCATTGTACACTGATGTCCTCAGATAACTCTTCACATTTACTTGAGATGGGTAAGGATTGAGGTGGGACTTATTTACTAGAGGTGGGACTATTTATAGCCATGTTTTATTCAACTTGAATACAATTTCACTTTTAATTTTAATTTTAATTTCAATGTATGTGGACCTTAATTGTAAAATATTAATTTATTAGTTTTCTTTATTAGAGGCATCTGATAAAACTAGGTTTTTCAACAACAAATAAAAAATTGTTTATAATGTGTTACTATATTTCAAAAACTTTTTTTGGTCAAAATCCTTTATTTTAAGTAGATAATACTTTTATAGTGATTGCATTATAGGTACAAAACTTCCTCATTTTCCTAATAAACAATATAACCCAGTTTTTAACTATCTGTCCTAATTATTGGATACAAACTGCCTACAGGTGTTCTGTGGTAAATGTCTGGGAAAAAGTGTATTTCTAATGAAGTGCTAGACTTTATTTAAGAAATACTTCACTGAGACATGAATATATTCAAATTTAAACATGGGTTGGCCCTTTATACCTAATGTTGTACCTTGAGTGGGCCTTAAAAAACTCTTAAAAAATCAACATAAATTCATGTCCCCATTGAATTATTTTAATTCGAGTAAAACATATAAATTAACTTCTTCAATAATGTAACCTTTGAGTTCCAGGACTTGATGGCCATTTAGGACAGGGCCTTGATTGTGATATTTTTAAATACCTTAAAAAGAGCATTGAGTAGGAATATATACATGTTTTACCAAAGATGTAAACTCGAAGCATTTTAGGCATGTCATATTATAATCTAAATTTTCTATACTTCAACATATAATTATTACTTCTTTTAAATTAATGTCATTAATAACACAGAATTGTACATTTCGCAAATGCAGATTTCATCCAATTTGACACACTTAATTTTAGTTTTGCTGAATTGGTCTTTGTAGGGTACTACAAAAATGTTCCTTGGGTACATACTTGTGTACAAAAATTTAGCTCACCATTTGTTTTTTCGAGAAATTGTAACCTGTGTAAATAAAGGGTATTTCAGGTTGAAATTTTGTTAGCAGTAAACATGTTGTTTATGTGATAATCGTGATAACAGATTCATGAAATAGTTTTAAATGGAGATAACTAAGACTGAATTGGTCTTATTCTTACAATTTCTTGCAAAAACAAATTAAGAGGTACATTTTTGTATACAAGTATGTATCCGAGGTACATTTTTGTAGTATCCCTAGGACAAAGACCAATTCAGCTTTAATTTTATTTTACCCGAGTAAAGAAAGAATACATTTTTATTAAGAAGAGTTTATTTCCATATATGTTAACATCTGCTTACAATTTTTAGGACTAGAGTATTGATTTATACCAAACACATTTATTAAATATAATTCCACAGTTTTGCAATTTTATTACTAGTACATAATTGCTCTGAGCCAATCCCTATCAGCAGACAACTTGATAAATTGATCAGAAACAAGTAACACAGTAACAATTATCCTTGAAGTACCTCCCAAATTTTAGGTCAGGATTGTGATGTAATGGATGAGGTCAATCAGCGGTCAATGTAGGGCAGTAGACCTTGGAGTTAGTCTGACCATGTTTTCAGTGACTCAAGGTAATATTTTCTGGTGAGGATTGGCTATTTTTAGTAACACATACAATTCTTCTGTGTCAATGGAGTTTTAAATGTGATTTTACTTGTTTGGAGTTTTTGGCCAATTTTTTTTCAGTCTGAGGTTTTTTAAGGAAGTTCTACTTTAGTACTATATAATTATATGGACTTAATTAATTAAAAGAAGAAAAAACATGGAGAAGATTTGAATTTGATTTCAGGTAAGAAAACTTTGTTTTTTTAAAGGGTAATTTTAATTCATATTAGTTTTTGCATCAATTATCTAACTTCAGTACTTTTTAAAATAAATTGTAAATAAATGAATTAATTCCCACTAAATAAGACTTTTTATATCAATAAGTCTGTAAGCTATGTTATACTAAATAATTACATTTTAATTAACAAAAATCATAAATTAAGTCAGTACCTACTACAAGCAGATGTGAAATAAGGGACTCTTTTCAAATGGGGGAGGGGAGTGGGGTTACCACACAGCATTTGTAGACTTCAGGTTTGGCAAACATTTGTGAGAGGTGACATGGAATGGCACCTTTAACAGACTTGAAATTTGGCAGAACTCTAGAACTAAAAGCTGACAAAAATTGTTAGAAGTTGCATGGACATTAGGGTTTTTATTTGTACCTTACAGACTTTATAGTGTCATCGGGCATTTATTATTCAGAAAAATAAATTGAATGTTATAAGATACTCAGTTGATAAGTTGTCAGTTATAGTTGATCAGGATGTTCATTTATTTGGTTTTATCCCCAGGACTTTTTTTATAAAACAGCTGTAGGTATAAATGTTGACAAGGTGTTATAAAATCCATTTAATTTTCTTGTTAAATGCCATTAAATAACAAATTTATTTTGGACCTCAACACTATAACAAGAAAATTTACCCAGAATACATCTAATTCAGTTCCAAATGTTTTAATTTGGTCAACTTATTGTTAAAGTAATGCATGGACCGTAATGCATTCATATGGAAATTATTTAGCTTGCCTTTCTAAATCTACCTAAACTGTTTTATTTAAATTAAAAAAAAAAATTTCCAATTTATGTAGCAATGTTTTTAAGCTCACCTGAACCCAATTAGTTGAACATTTATGTCCTGCTGGAATTATTAATAAGCTCAAAAATTGTAAAATTATGAAATTCCTTTAATTAATAATCTTTATAAAAAAAAAATATATTTATTGCATATTTTTATTTTCATTCTACAAATTTTGTTGATGAAATAATTTTATAGATTAAATTTTACTTTTATACCAATGAATTTCTACCTGATTATATAAGGTCATTAGTTTTGTTTGGTTTTTTTTCTTGGGGAGAGGGGGGGGGACTTATCTTGTTGAATATTGCGAATTGTGAGGGTGTGAAATTGACACAATTTTATTTAATTACCTTGCAATTATGTATGAATTATACAAGTTACATTTATGTTAAATAAAATACCCTTGATTTGCTTTAATCACAAAATCTAAAACCATAGGATAATTGAAACAAAGACAAACGAAATGACGAAACCAAACCGGTTATTAAAATAGGAACATCATGACAATTTACATAGTATGACATGTCATATATCTGTCAGTAGGAGTCTAAATGTCTGTCCAGATCTGTAATACTTTTTTTTACTGTATTAAGATTATTTGTAGAGTTAGTTTCTAAAAACATTTTTGTTATCTTATAAATTTTGTTCAGCAATAGTGTTAGTTATAATAACACTTAAAGTGCATAAAAATTACTCAAATATCCATATGAAATGTTTTTTTAATGATACACATATGAAAAATGTTTATTCTGCAATCATTCCATTGCTGTACAATAAAGGGTGTCAAATAAATTTTTGCTTTATTTGTCACTACCGTCTCCTGGTACCCTTGTCCTCAGTTCTAACAGTATTTAGTATTCTGTTCTGGTTTACAAATATGATGTTTGTCTGTGACTTCCGAATATCACAAGAATAGGCACAGAAAATTCAGAAATCAGCTAGAACTGTGCGCTTTTCTCATGTTAATTATCCGTACCAATCTTGTATATTTATTTGTACACAATTAATATCTTTTACATTCTGAAATCTTATTAAGCTGCAGTACTTCTATCCTCACAAGTCAGGGTTTCTGTGTCCACAAAACCCTGACAAACATATATAGCTAGGAAATTCATGGGCAAGAAGATTGTCATTTGACGTCATGCGTTCCAAAATACCAATCAATGAAATTGCTTGAAAGAAGAAAGCATTTGGCAGTATAGTATGCAAAATGGCAGCAGATGGAAAGAAATGTAAGGCAACTAATAATATCACAATAATAACAAACTACAAACACTACTGTACAAAATACACTGAATTTTACATGGTCTAATGCAACACATCCATTTGTTTATTTGCAATAGAGATCAGGATATTCCCTATCTAATTTGTGTGTGAAAGCAAGTTTTTGATTGGTTACATGCAGTTATGATGTAGCCAATCAAAATAGTGACTTTTAACCCAGGAATTAGGTTTCATGAACACAGAAACCCTGACTTAATGTGAGGATGCAGTTTTAGATGCCATGTCTCTTGGTGGCCCTTCTGTAATTTAGGCTCATAACTCCAGACTCATCAGATACTGGTTACTTAGCCAAACTGTTGTTTCCACTGTATGTAGACCAGCTTACTACAGTCTATGTGATTTAACTGAAAAATTGCTGAAACGCAATGGTTGCCCTGCAAATATAAGTTGTTTCCTTAAAATGGAATCCATAAACAAAGTAATTTCAAACAGTTTGGTAAATAAAATGATCAAATATCTTGAGTTTTAATAGGTTTATCCACTGAAAGAAGATTTTAAGTATTTCATGTTTATAATATACAGTTTAATATGAACACTTTGTAATAGAAAATCAATATACTAAGTGATTTTGTGACACAGCTGTTTGTTGTCATTGATCCTATGGATCAGGTGTCAGTACACAGATTTGATTAATTACCACCAAATTACATTATTTGTCTCCAGAATCATCTTTGTCTGTGTAGAAGAATCATGTAATACATTTTCTCCATAAAGGTAGAAATGTTCAAGGGAGGTAATTCTGACTTTGCTCATGCACTTAATTTATTTCTCAGGTCAATTATCAGTTACCTGCTAATTGATTTTATGAAACAGTTTATTGTTTTTTTTCAATAAAACAATAAAACATCAATATAAATTGAGAGTAGACACTAAATCATGGTACAATTAATCAATTAACGTTGGACATCTAAGGCTTTATATACAGGACAAAGAAAATGTTTGCTAGGGGTAAGGAGTAAGACTTAAACATTGAAAATAATAACGCAAGTAAAGAGACGTGAGTATAAAGATTACCAAAACAGCTTTCTCAAATACTCTGGCATATGACAGATTGTGAACAAGTTTGTTTTTGTTTAAATGGTGTTTAATACCATTTGAGGCATTTAGTTTTTATCCAGTCAGTTTTATCTATCTCTTTTCAGTAAAAAGTTTTGAGTTTTATGGTGTCCCTGTGTCAGTTTTATCCTGTCCCTGTTCAGTAACAAATTGTCTGTATTCTCAATTCCCTGTTCAGTTTTATCTTGTCCCTGTTCAGTATAAGTCAGTTTTATCCTGTCCCTGTTCAGTATAAGTCAGTTTTATCTTGTCCCTGTTCAGTATAAGTCAGTTTTATCTTGTCCCTGTTCAGTATAAGTCAGTTTTATCCTGTCCCTGTTCAGTATAAGTCAGTTTTATCTTGTCCCTGTTCAGTATAAGTCAGTTTTATCTTGTCCCTGTTCAGTATAAGTCAGTTTTATCCTGTCCCTGTTCAGTAACAAATTGTCTGTATTCTCAATTCCCTGTTCAGTTTTATCTTGTCCCTGTTCAGTACAAGTCAGTTTTATCTTGTCCCTGTTCAGTATAAGTCAGTTTTATCTTGTCCCTGTTCAGTATAAGTCAGTTTTATCTTGTCCCTGTTCAGTATAAGTCAGTTTTATCCTGTCCCTGTTCAGTAACAAATTGTCTGTATTCTCAATTCCCTGTTCAGTTTTATCTTGTCCCTGTTCAGTATAAGTCAGTTTGATCTTGTCCTGTTTAGTATAAGTCAGTTTTATCTTGTCCCTGTTCAGTATAAGTCAGTTTTATCTTGTCCCTGTTCAGTATAAGTCAGTTTTATCTTGTCCCTGTTCAGTATAAGTCAGTTTTATCTTGTCCCTGTTCAGTATAAGTCAGTTTTATCTTGTCCCTGTTCAGTATAAGTCAGTTTTATCCTGTCCCTGTTCAGTATAAGTCAGTTTTATCTTGTCCCTGTTCAGTATAAGTCAGTTTTATCTTGTCCCTGTTCAGTATGTCAGTTTTATCTTGTCCCTGTTCAGTATAAGTCAGTTTTATCCTGTCCCTGTTCAATATAAGTCAGTTATATCCTGTCCCTGTTCAGTATAAGTCAGTTTTATCTTGTCCCTGTTCAGTATAAGTCAGTTTTATCTTGTCCCTGTTCAGTATAAGTCAGTTTTATCTTGTCCCTGTTCAGTATAAGTAAGTTTTATCTTGTCCCTGTTCAGTATAAGTCAGTTTTATCTTGTCCCTCAGTATAAGTCAGTTTTATCTTGTCCCTGTTCAGTATAAGTCAGTTTTATCTTGTCCCTGTTCAGTATAAGTCAGTTTTATCTTGTCCCTGTTCAGTATAAGTCAGTTTTATCTGGTCCCTGTTCAGTATAAGTCAGTTTTATCTGGTCCCTGTTCAGTATAAGTCAGTTTTATCTTGTCCCTGTTCAGTATAAGTCAGTTTTATCCAGTCATAGCTTGGAAACAAGTTGTCAGCATATACTCCTTTCTGTTCAGTATTACAAGTTGTCAGTTTTATACATTCACTGCTTGTTTTACTAGTTTTAACTAGTTATAATTGTCAGTGTTAACAAGTCTCTAATCAGTAACATTAGTCAGCCATCCAGTCAAATGTTAAATCCTGGAAAATTACAATTCTCTCTGGTTTGCATGGTTGTCTTATATTTCACATTTTTGACAGATGTGACTGAATTAAGTTAGTAAACATGTTCAAAAATTAATTGTGAGGTATTTCTGGTTTTGTTATTAATACATTTGTTGCAATACATCATTTGTTTTCAGCATTCTGTCAAAAAAATCCTTCATTGTGCCCCAGTTGATTAAAATCAAATTTGCTGTGACTGACCAGAAATGTCCAGGTCAGACCAGCCTGAATAACTGAGAAATTCCTGGTTAAATGACCAGATGGGTTTACAATAGGTCCCCTCATCTGGGAAATAGATTAATATTTTTTCTGCTTTTTGTGAATGAAAGCAAGCAGTAAATAGGTTTTATATTGCTTTTTCTTAGGAGTGGAGTGTGAAGTACTTCTAATTTATTGTCAGATGGTCTAATTTGCTTTGGCAGATAATTGCAAGAGATTTTATTCTCATGATAGAAATGTACATTCATTTATTTTGTGGAGTTTTTTCCAGAGGATTACAATATGGGCCAAATAAAATATATTTAAAATGTATTACTTAAAACACTTAAAACAAATTTAATTGATTGCCTGCTTTAGTAACAAAAATCACATGTGTATTAACTTAACATTAGTTACTGAGATGTGTTCTGATTGGATGAGTAGGATAAATTTCTTTTTTTTTTCATGTAAGCTTGTAATTATCCTTTTGTTTATAAAAGCATGTTCAATGAAAACAATTTAATATTTGTGTATTCACATACACTCAGTATATTAGATTTACATCCAAAATTTTTGAACTGGTTTAAAAAGAATATATCATGTATGTGTCATTAATGTTTAAATGTACATAAATGTTCTGCTGAGGTATTTTATGAGTTTTAGACAAGTAATTGATTAATGATTTAATTATAAGGAGAATACACAATGATGTACATTAACATATTTTTAAAATACACCTCTATTAAAATTTGATAGATTCGAACTTGCTGTTAGTTCCTTTTTTGAGGGATTGAAAATTATACTTAGAACTTTTGTTTCATCGATTTAAACTTACTGTATGTTCCTGTTTTGTTGGTACACATTTTTATGGTTTGATAAAAATGATTGGTTAATTTAATTTTGTGGTTTATCATTTTCTTTTATCAGAAGTACTAAGAAATCTTTGGATACCTAAACTAAGTATATTATTGCAATGAGTTCTATGTAAATTAGAACATGGTCAATCTTTTAAACCAAGTGAAAGCAAGGTAAAAAATGAAGACAAATATGAGGTCTCACTTTGATCTTAATCACATAGAGCCAAATTGCAATAATCTATTTCTTTTCTATTCAGTGGCCAAGTGGCAAAGGTAGTTCATCTACAAATGGTCTGTAAACACTGAGATTGTGGGTTTCTCACTGCAGGCACCGTGTATTCGACTCCAATCTTAATTGACAAGGATTGCCAGTTTTCCTGTCGCAGGTCGGAAATGGCATTAAACATCATTCCATCAAACAAACAAACAATAATCTATTTAAGTTTTAATGTATTCCATCTAATGTTTTCTACAATTTTTAAACGGCTCTAAGAGGAAGATTTCAAATAAATACTTGTTAATAAATCAAATATACATCGCCAAAAAGCCTGTCAAGGACATAAAATTGGCATAAAAAATGGTTCTATTGATTACATTCCTTTTAAGCATAAAATTAATGAAATCATAAAATTGTTTTAATACAGTTTCAACTGTTTTGTGACCATGTAATGACTGTCTAAATTTTGGCTGTGACATCGCAGCAGGGATAGAAAACCTAATCAAGGCATATGGAGGACATTATAATAGAATTCTTGGTTTAACCAATTACTAGGAATAATGATTATTCTACAGTACAACATCGTAAGGATTAATTTTTTTACCACTAATTAAAACTATTGGTTTGAAAATGCCCAGAAGTATTTGGATATTTTCAGCATGAAGTCAGTTTTATCATACACAATCTCACCATAAAGATCTGTTTAAATACAAAGGTACTAAATACTTGTTCTTAGGACAATTTTAGTTCTTTGATAATTAAACATGCTGTATGTTATATGTGTCCAACCATATTGCATGTGATTCACACTCCATGCTGACCTTTGACCTTGTCCTCCCCAAATTCATGCTACCTTAACTTTTCATAAGAAACAATATATAACATATATAATCCAATTCTTACTGGCTTTACAGAATCTTGTACTTTGTATTCCCATTTGATGTGACATATGTCCTGTTAGGCATTTAAACAATGTCAAGCATTTACATGAAAGACACTAGGGATCCATTGAGGTCAATTGAACTTTAATGTTGCAGAATTATTTTCTGTAAATATATGCTTAAACAACCTCACTTTCTCAAAGTGCGACCTTGTTAGCCATAGCTAGCTATAAGACATTGAGAAGCTGTAAGAATGTTTGAATGGTATCTGAATGTCCCTTCAATATATCATGGTGTCCAGTTTTTATTGGGGCAGAAGCCCAAGTACACAGAGAAAAACCCAACTTTCGGAAGAAAAACTGGCAAACCTTGTAAAGACTCGAATCCCCAACCTCAATCAGTGTTGACAAACCACATGATCAATAGTAGACTAACAACCTTAACCACTCTGCCACCGAGCCCTAGCTGTAAGACAAAGTGTGAAATATATTGCAAGACATAATGTGATAAGCTTGTCTTTGACAAAGTGTGACATAGCCAGCTGTAAGCCATTGAAGAAGTGAGACATAAGTAGCTGTATGCCTTTTACCAGTTAAAATCAATGCAGTTATTATACCCTCAAAAGGTTGTGTACTTTAAGAGAAAAAAGTAAATTTAGCAGAAGCTTGCCAAGAGATGAATTATCTGTTAGAGATACCAGCTTAATATTGATACCTCTGTTGCCAATTGTACCATTATTGGAACTCCCATCTGATTTCTTTGTATGTTTTGTAAGTCGTATATTTGTTGGGTTTGCATTCATATCATAGAAATGCTAAAGGCTGAAACACATTTTTATGTCAGATTGTTAGAGAATTTTACTATGAAGAATTTACATTCTGATAATCATAATGGTCAGTTAATTCTTAAAATAACCTATTGTTCAGAAGATTTTTGTTGGTCAGTGAACTAAAACTGTCATGAATAAGAGAAAACAATGGTTCTTTCATTACTTAAAACTATGCTGGTCAATGAACTAAATCAGACAATATATGGTATTGGAAAATACAGCAATCCTCAAAACCTGAATGGACAGTGAACTCTGTACACAGTTTGTTGGCTTTATCAGCAAATTACCTAGGAATAATTAATATTGATTGGATGACTACCGACCTAGTTCTGATATCTAGGATTACATGTGATTGAGATTTTTTGTAAGTTTCTTTTATGTACTGTGTTATGTTATGATTTTTTCAGAAAACTTTGAATTTTGATTTATATATTGGAGTGGCTTTAAAGGTTTATAATACACACTGCATTTCAAAGGATTATTTATATATATATTTACTTTGAACCCTTTGATTATGGTATACTCTTCCCCTATCAAAGGGTTGAAATTAAATATAAATTAAGAAACTAAACTACCAGGGATTACCCAGAACAGTCTGACAGATAATTGATTTATCTTTTATTGCCTGTAAATTGTTTTGTGCCATCCTGGTAGTTTTGTTACTTAACTTTAGTTCCCCTCAAGTATTTGCATTTATATTTTTAATTATGTTTTTGGCATTATATATATCAGTTCAATTTTTGATTTACAAATTTATAGTGTATATATATACCTTTATTTTTACAGTATGCAGTAAACATTTATTCGGCTGATGACCATTAAACTTGGTTTAATGCTATTTTTAACCTATCAAGCTAATGTATTTAAATTTGATCTAAAAATTAATAAATAAATTGAATAAATGAACATAATTTTTCTCTTACTTTATGATAGGACTGTGCATTTGTGTTAGTTTTGTTCTTCAGATGGCTCACTTTGTATTTTTGTTATTCTTGGCAAAACACAGAACTCTAGATTTATGCTTTATACATATTTATTATCATAGTTTAACTAAGTGTCATTTGGAAAATGTTAGTAAACTGCTGCTACAAATTACTTTCCAAAACAAGATCATTTCATGAAGGTTGTCACTGCTAGAGCTGTTTTAAGATAGAATGCTATGAACATAAATGTTTATTCTCTATAAAATAAATATTAACATAACTGGAGTGTGATAATAAAGTCACCTAAAACAGAATTGTGTGTTTTGTCAATATTTCCTGATTTATTATATAAGTCAGTCAATGAGGTGAAATGTATGATTGATTGATTGATTTTGGTTTAATGAGCAATATGTTATGTATATCAATGAGTTTTAAGTAAAAAAATATTATTTTAATAAAGAATTCAGAAATTTGGCCCATTTGGCTACAATTCCACAGGGCCATCTGAATTCTTATAGTCTTCTATACAAAATGATTGAGAGCAATGTACAGTGGGATACCTAAGTTAAAGGTTAAACTACATTGAGAATTTTACACTTGCATAATGCAGAATCATCTAAATACTATTTACTGCCCACTACCATTAAATCTTTTTAATTATAAATGTTTCCTCAGCTTGAGAGTTTGCTCAATTAATATGATAAAAGAAAGATTTGTTTAGATGAAACTGGAAATGAAAAATAAAAAATGGCATTCAAGAATTTGTCTTTGGTAAGATTTATCTCCCTTGGAATGAATATATCCAGTACCAGTAAAATAAAACTGATGATGTGCCTTAAACGCTTTAAGAGTATGTCCATATATAACAAAGATGCTACAATATGATGTGCCTTGAATGCTTGGAGTCAACATCAGGTGTATAACAAGTACTCCTAATCGTCATCATAAATTATTAACACTGTTTATAGCGACATGATCATTGTCAGTCATACAGTTCAAAGTTTGCATTGTTAAATACATTGTAAAAGTTAATACATGTATATATGTCCTGTAAGATCAAAATAATTCTTTGGGGCAAGAATATATACTGATTACACCACATGTTTGCCCTTTATACCCACATTTTACCCTTTAGGGCATAAAGTAAAAGGCGCAACAAAATAATATTGGTAAAATCAGTATTATTTGTGCCCAAATGAATTATTTCTTAAAGTACTTGACAGAATTAAATGTATTTATTTTGATTATGAACGGGGATTTTCATGCATTGTTTTTATTGTGCAAGGCAGTACATCGACCTATTTAATACTGTGTCCAGACTGTTTAAAGGTAATTTTCATGAATAGACATTCCAGGTTGGTTCTGTATGTTTATTTAAATTTACAGATCAAAGATTGACCATAAGAGATAGAAAAACAAACTGTTAACAACCTGTATAAAGGTATGTATGCTGTATGATATGGTTTAATCTGTTTTAATTAGACTTGGTAGGTGGTAACAATGGTTTGTGAAAAGCTTTTTAACATGAATTTAAATATGCAAAAATATCTGTATTATATGTAAATGTCATTATACTATAGAATACTGGTATATGGTGATCAACCTTGTGGGACAAATTCTTGGAGAATTTTGAAAATTTATCTAGAAATTTTATAAATGAAAAATAGTGTTAGACAGAAATTGGAATGTAGTCCCCCAAAAAGTTGACAATAGTAACTATATCCATGAAACAAATGAAATAACGAATATACTTATTTCCGTGATGTAATTATAGTCCAGAGTTGGACGAAGTAGAGAATGGTTAGTCTAGAGTTCGACTAAGTAAAGAAGGGTTATAGTCCAGAGTTGGACTAAGTAAAGAATTGTTAGTCCAGAGTTGGACTAAGTAAAGAAGGGTTAGTCCAGAGTTGGACTAAGTAAAGAAGGGTTAGTCCAGAGTTGGACTAAGTAAAGAATAGTTAGTGCAGAGTTGGAATAAGTAAAGAAGTACCAATATAATTAACAATATTCCCTTTAGATTTCTATCAATATTTCTCAAACAAATTTGTGTTCTAATTTTTAACTAAAGGTCAATCCAATATTAACTCACTGGGCATTCCTCTCAAGATAAGGGACTTAACTCAGCTGGCAATACATCAAACATGTCAATCTCCTGGATGTAACTAATCTGCCATAACTTATCTATTGCCAAAAATTATGTTCTGGATGATTACATTCTTTAGCATTCCTTCCATAAATCTGCAAGAATAAAATCATTAAGTTAAATATTTAATGAATGTAGAACTGTATTTTAATTGTTATTGTTTGCAAGCATCGAATAACTTATTTTGATTTGGACAATTTCTTTATAAATTATGCTGAAGGTTTTAGTCTGTATTAAGATACAATAATATATTGCACAATATTGGGCTAAGTAATGATAGGTCATTTCAAAGTTTGATTAAAGTAAAGACTGAACAGTCCAAAATTACACTGAAGTAAAGACTGAACAGTCCAAAATTACACTAAAGTAAAGACTGAACAGTCCAAAATTATGCTAAAGTAAAGACTGGACTGATAAGTCCAAAATTACACTTAAGTAAAGACTGATCAGTCAAGAGTTGAACTAGGTAAAGACTGGTCAGTTTGGAGTTATATTTGCAAAGTCTGGTCAGTCCAGTGTTGAACTAAGTAAAAACTGGTCAGTCCAGTGTTGGACTAAGTAAAAACTGGTTAGTCCAAAGTTGGACTAAGTAAAAACTGGTTAGTCCAGAGTTTTACTAAGTAAAAAAGGGTTAGTCCAGAGTTGGACTAAGTAATGAAGGGTTAGTCCACAGTTGGACTAAGTAAAGAATGGTTAGTCAAGAGTTGGGACTAAGTAAAGAATGGTTAGTCAAGAGTTGGACTAAGTAAAGAATGGTTAGTCCAAAGTTGGACTAAGTAAAAACTGGTTAGTCTAGAGTTGGACTAAGTAAAAAAGGGTTAGTCCAGAGTTGGACTAAGTAAAGAAGGGTTAGTCCACAGTTGGACTAAGTAAAGCATGGTAAGTCAAGAGTTGGACTAAGTAAAGTCTGGTAAGTCCAGAGTTGGACTAAGTAAAGAATGGTTAGTCAAGAGTTGGACTAAGTAAAGAATGGTTAGTCAAGAGTTGGACTAAGTAAAGAATGGTTAGTCCAGAGTTGGACTAAGTAAAGTCTGGTAAGTCCAGAGTTGGACTAAGTAAAGTCTGGTAAGTCAAGAGTTGGACTAAGTAAAGAATGGTTAGTCCAGAGTTGGACTAAGTAAAGAATGGTTAGTCCACAGTTGGACTAAGTAAAGAATGGTTAGTCCAGAGTTGGACTAAGTAAAGTCTGGTAAGTCCACAGTTGGACTAAGTAAAGAATGGTTAGTCAAGAGTTGGACTAAGTAAAGAATGGTTAGTCCACAGTTGGACTAAGTAAAGAATGGTTAGTCCAGAGTTGGACTAAGTAAAGTCTGGTAAGTCCACAGTTGGACTAAGTAAAGAATGGTTAGTCCAGAGTTGGACTAAGTAAAGAATGGTTAGTCCACAGTTGGACTAAGTAAAGAATGGTTAGTCCAGAGTTGGACTAAGTAAAGAATGGTTAGTCCACAGTTGGACTAAGTAAAGAATGGTTAGTCAAGAGTTGGACTTAAAAGAATGGGTAGTCAAGAGTTGGACTAAGTGAAGACTGGTCAGTTTGGAGTTAGGCTAAGAAAAGTCTTGTCAGTCCAGAGATGGACTAAGTGAAGACTGGTCAGTTTGGAATTAAACTAAGTAAAGTCTGGTGAGTCCAGAGTTGGACTAAGAAAAGAAGGGTTAGTCCAGAGTTGGACTAAGAAAAGAATGGTTTTTATCCAGAGTTGGACTAAGTAAAGACTGACCAGTTTAGAGTTAGACTATGTTTTCAATATGTTGGACTATGTTTTCCACTGTGGATAGTGAGTTACATCAGTGTTTATTTAGAAATTGAAAAAAGGAACTGGGCAATGATAGGGCACAACAGAGATATTTTACTATGAGCTTAACATTTGTCTTTTAAATGAATGTAAACATGATGTACACAAACAAGTTTTTTCATGTATTTTAAAAATCAATTAATTTTTTTTCTATGACCTTGAGTGAATGTGTCCTCACAAGTTTATTCATAAAATTCAATTGAACTGTCCATCAAATTTTAACCCTTTTAAATTGTCTGTCAAAATAAAATTCCATTTACAATTTCTCATTTTATTGTGAAGGTCAGTTAAATTGATGGAGTAATTCAATATTAAGCACTTAAAATTCTGGTAAGTGAAGTTTAGCTTTCAAAATTGTTTTTGCTTTAACATCAAGCATTTGATCAATTTATTAACAATTTTTACAATCACACTGAACATCTGTTTGTAATGATAAGACTAGGCTCTGAATTACTTACAAACACATATGCCAAAGTAAAAGGAACCCATTTCAAATTTGAAATAATATTAAAATCAAGAGTTAAAACAGATGCTCCCTTAGAAAAATTGGAGTAAAAAACTTTCTGACATGACTGGTTAAAGTTATAGGGAGTGATCAGTAAATAACATGCATTGCTGCTGACTGTAGACGAGTAAGCAGAATTTCAATTATTTTTGGTTCATCAATGCTGGGATGTAACAACTTTCTTGACAATTAGACAAAATGGTCGTCAGTGAGTAAACAGTATATAGAAATGAAAATGATCCACCATTACATAATGTAGATAACTTTGAAATGAAATGATAAATTTACTGGTTGGCTGAAATGAAACGCTAAATTTTACATTGGATGGCTGAAATGAAACCTCAAATTTATATTAGTTGGCTGAATTGAAACACCAAATTACACTAGGTGTCTGAAATGAAAAATAAACTTACACTGGTTGGCTGAATTTCTACTGGATAAAAATAACAATTTTCAGTTTTAAACTTATTAGTTCTCTAAATGTTTCAATATGAAACAAACTTTTTTCGTTATTGTACCACCACATCGAAGAAGAGGGTTTTAATGTTTTATCTTTGTCCGTTTGTCTGTTCATTCATATATCTGTCCATAACAAAAATTTCTGTTGGTTTTCTAAGCAACTATAGGATGCCAAACTCTGATATTTTGCATTATCCTATAGCGATTTTATGCTCCTTGGTCATCTACGCCCTGTTTACTGAATACTTTTTGTGAAAGAAGGGGTAACACGAGTGAGAATTAGCTCACAGATTAACCTTGTTTCTTTCATTTCTGGTTGTATATACTGTGGAGGACACTAGTGAGAATTAGCTCACAGATTAACCTTGTTTCTTTCATTTCTGGTTGTATATACTGTAGGGGTATCACTATTGAGAATTAGCTCACAGATTAACCTTGTTTCTTTCATTTCTGGTTGTATATACTGTAGGGGTATCACTATTGAGAATTAGCTCACAGATTGACCTTGTTTCTTTCATTTCTGGTTGTATATACTGTAGGAGTATCACTAGTCAGAATTAGCTCACAAATTAACCTTGTTACCGTCTCCCATGGGAGACGGTATACATAGTCAAATGACGACCAGTCTTCAGAGTAAATGACTCTCTGTTACTCGATTGGGTGGTTTATTAAATCTATAAATATTTTTGTCATTTCATTGGTTTACGTCAGAATCGCACTATTATGTGTACTGAAATTTCGACATATTCTTAGGTTGAATCGGGGTTGTAATCAGTATTTTAGTGTAGTAATGTAGTGGTGAACAATATAAGGTAAACATTGTACCAAAATTTCCGTACTTTATAAAGCTGTTTTGGACAAAATTATATGTTCTATATCTTTATTTTCGTTAAATCAGTATTTTAGTGTAGTAATGTTACGTTCCACATATAGACTTCTATTTCATTCAATGCATTGGTCAATGAACAATTAAAAGGTAAACATTGTACCAAAATCTCCCTACTCTTTAAAGCTGTTTGGGTTAGGCAAAAATTATATGTTCTGTATCTTTATTTTCGTTCTGATATTGATGCAAATTTAACAAAACATGTTTTTACCGCTCATTTTGAACATTTGTTTAGGGAGTCAACTTCTGTTTAATTATTTTTTTAAAAGCACGTTTGAAGTGACGACAGGCATTTAAATCTCTCAAGCACCATTGGATAATAGTTTAGCGTAAAAAAAGTCCTTTCAAAGTACATGTACATTGTTTACTTATCCTACATATAAATTACAAAAAACAGATACAGTGACTTCAATAAATCCATAAAATTTGTAATGCAGCTAAGAGACGGTTAGCTTTTTAGAAAAGCTAAACTTGTTTCTTTCATTCCTGATTGTATATACTGTAGGGGTATCACTATTGAGAATTAGCTCACAGATTGACCTTGTTTCTTTCATTTCTGGTTGTATATACTGTAGGGGTATCACTATTGAGAATTAGCTCACAGATTGACCTTGTTTCTTTCATTTCTGGTTGTATATACTGTAGGAGTATCACTAGTCAGAATTAGCTCACAGATTGACCTTGTTTCTTTCATTTCTGGTTGTATATACTGTAGGGGTATCACTAGTGAGAATTAAGCTCACAGATTGACCTTGTTTCTTTCATTTCTGGTTGTATATACATGTACTGTTAAAGCAGAATTGTCCGGTATTTAATATAATATTGTGATCTACAAAACCCATATCAATTTGTAAACACAATTTTTGATATCAGTGGCTCCATACATTGTGAACTGAAGGACAATTGACAATGCTGTATTTACCCAATGTAAAACCCATACATTGTAAAATTGCTCTTCATTTGGGTAAAACATTTCATCAAGAAATGATTTCAGCTTAAACTTTAAAATGGATTAAATTGTTCAGTCCAAGTAAACTATTAATAGTCATTATTATCAAAATTCTTAGGCTTGCATTATGGAAAATGTTTCACACAAATTTTGACATTGTGGAGTGAAATTATAAGGTCATTATCACAATCAATAATTAGAAACAATGAACCACAACTTCCAGTTTTTCTTATCTTCTCATATTTTAGTATCATAACATTATGAACAATAATTTAATTTGCTTTATGGATTGTTTGAAACATTAGATTCTAGTTTCAGACAACAGATGTATAGAGGTCGTGTTTAACCATAATAGAACAATTGACCTCAATAAGAAGATTAAGACCACAGCTTTTGCCAGTGGGTTAGTATGTATACAATTTCAACAAGATTAATACCACGGCATTAATGCACTGTGGCTTAGTATCTGTAGGAATAGTCTATGTAGCTCTCCTATGAGTCAGGTATAAGTCGATGTGGCTCTCCTTTTTAGCTCACCTGACCCGAAGGGTCATGTGAGCTATTGCCATCACTTGGCCTCCATCGTCGTCCGTCATCGTCGTCGTCGTAGTCGTAGTCGTTAACTTTTCTTCAAAAATCTTCTCCTCCAAAACCACTGAAGGGATTGCTTTGAAACTTTGCACACATCATCAGTAAAATGTCCTCTACCAAGTTTGCCCAAATCATGGCCTCAGACCAACCAACATGGCTGCCATGGCTAAAAATAGAACAGGGGTCAAAATACAGTTTTTTTCTTATAGTTCAAAAAGTATAACAGATACAGGAAAACCGAAGAGACATGCCTTCATCTGCATCAAAAGCTCTACGAAACACTCCATTGGGTTGAAGTTGTATGATGACTCCTTATAGGAGTTATTGCCCTTTAGTTGTCGAAATTGATTATTTTTGACATTTTTGCCTCAAAATCTTAAAAATTATTAGAATTAGAGAAAAAGTAAGCATTGCTTAATTGTTCTGCTCTATGTGGGCTACAAAAATGACTTTAGGGTCAAGATTGTCTGATGAACCGTTTAGGAATTATTCTCCTTGAGCATTTTTTTAATCAATTTTACTTGATTTTAAAAAGTTTTCGACTGATAGTTAAAAAAGTATTACATGTACAGTAAATTTGAAGTGAACCTCCCTTATCCCTCTAAGCACCAAAAGCTCCTCCTTATCTGAGTTATTTCCCTTAAAAGGGTAAAATTAATGATTTTTGCAGAAGTGTTATAGCAACGAAAAGCTAGATAAAAAAGGGTTGTTTGGTTTCAGGTTCAGGTGAGCGATACAGGCTACTGGGAGCCTCTAGTTGCAGGTATAAAGTCTATATGGCTCTTCTTTTTGGCAGATATAAATTAAGTCTATATGACTCTCCTTTGTGGCAGGATTAAAGTCTATGTGGCTGTTGTTTGAGGCAGGTATAAAGTCTTTGTGGCAGGTTTAAAGTCTATTTGGCTGTTATTTGAGGCAGGTATAAAGTCTTTGTGTCTCTCCTTTGTGGCAGGTTTAAAGTCTATGTGGCTGTTATTTGAGGCAGGTATAAAGTCTTTGTGGCTCTCTTTTGTGGCAGGTTTAAAGTCTATTTGGCTGTTATTTGAGGCAGGTATAAAGTCTTTTTGGATAACTTTATAACTGCCACAAAGGGGGAGCCACATAGACTTTTAACCTGCCACAAGGAAGAGCCACTCCTTCATGGCAGGTTTAAAGTCTATGTGGCTCTCCTTCGTAGCAGGTATAAAGTTTATGTGGCTCTTCTTCATGGCAGGTATAAAGTTTATGTGGCTCTGATTTGTGGCAGGTATAAAGTTTATCTGGCCCTGTTATTTTGTGCAGTTGATTGTCTTCAGTGAACTTAATTATGATTACATAGATGATATGTCCAGAAAGTCTGTGTCTCAGAAGATAGGTGGACTATAAGTTGTGAGCTATTTTTCAGCTGTTTGTAAGACCACTACTTTTATATCTCTATATGTTTTGGTTTTAAACCCAAGTTTTGATCTAAACAAAAAACTCCAAACTCTAAAAGGGGTTGAAATACAGTTTAGAATTTATTTTGTAAAATTTAGTTTTCACGCCAGATAGGGGAGATAAGAGTACATGTCTTGTATGGTTATCTTTTTTATTTATGAGCTGCAGCATTTATATTTAGTAAGATATTTCTACACATAATGAAGGTGTGCAGGAACAAGGGTTTTGATTTTCATAAAATATTTCATCCTCACAAGTCATGGTTTCTGTGTCCACATGTGTCCACGAACCCCTTACAAACTTAGCTACGAAATTCTTGGGCTAGAAGATTTTCGTATGACATCAATCCTTCAAAATATCGACTAATGAAATTGCTTGAGAAAAGTGTTCGGCCGTAGTCATCAATCTTACTCATAATCTTGAGTGTGAAGAAAGCATAATGCAACTAAATAATAACGCAGTAATAACAAACTATTAACATGACTGTACAAAATACACATGGTCTATATGAAACATGCCCGTTAGGTTTATTTACAATTGACATTTGGATATCCCCTTCAAGCCTTAAAACATGTTCTTATCAGACGGGGGCCTCGGTGGCAGAGTGGTCAAGGTAGTTCGTCTACTATTGATCACGTGGTCTGTCAACACTGAGATTGCGGGTTCGATTCTCACTGCAGGCAGGGTGTACTTGACTCCAATCTTAATTGACAAGGATTGCCAGTTTTCCTACCGCAGGTCGGGGGTCCTCTCTGGGTACTCCGGCTTCCTCCCCCAATAAAAACTGGAGGCCATGAAATAGCTGAAAAATTGCTGAAAGTGGCGTTAAAACACTATTCAAACAAACAAACAAAATCTTATCAGACTAAAGACAAAAAAAGTGTTTTCATATATATCCTGTCCCAAAGGTCACCAAAATAAAAACTTGCCACTCTGCTTACCAAACTAAAACCAACCACCTCGGCTTACCACCATATGCCCAGTTTGGAACAGTTCCTCAGCTGACCAAAAAAAACCCCATCCCCTCAGCTTACTAAAAAAAACAAGTTCCTAAGCTGACCAAGAATAAAACCATCCCCTCAGCTTACCAAAAAAAAACCCCAGTTCCTCAGCTGACCAAAAATAAAACCCTCCCCTCAGCTGACCAAAAATAAAACCATCCTCTCAGCTGACCAAAAATAAAACCATCCTCTCAGCTGACCAAAAAAAAAACCCAGTTCCTCTGCTGACCAAAAAAAAAACCATCCTCTCAGCTGACCAAAAATAAAACCATCCTCTCAGCTGACCAAAAATAAAACCATCCTCTCAGCTGACCAAAAAAAACCCAGTTCCTCAGCTGACCAAAAAAAAACCATCCTCTCAGCTGACCAAAAAAAAACCATCCTCTCAGCTGACCAAAAATAAAACCATCCTCTCAGCTGACCAAAAATAAAACCATCCTCTCAGCTGACCAAAAAAAAACCCAGTTCCTCAGCTGACCAAAAATAAAACCATCCTCTCAGCTGACCAAAAATAAAACCATCCTCTCAGCTGACCAAAAATAAAACCATCCTCTCAGCTGACCAAAAATAAACCATCCTCTCAGCTGACCAAAAATAAAACTATCCTCTCAGCTGACCAAAAATAAAACCATCCCCTCAGCTGACCAAAAATAAAACCATCCCCTCAGCTTACCAAAATCAAACCAGCTCCTCAGCTTACCAAAATAAAACCAGCTCCTCATCTTAACAAAATAGCACCAGCCATAAAACCAGCTCTTCAGCTTACCTAAATAACACATGCCTACTAAAATAAACCTTACCATCTGCTTACCAAAATAAAACCTACCCCTCTTACTATTATAACACCTGCCTCCTTACCAAACTAGAAATTGGGTTGTCGCTAACTGTATTTAATTTTATGGTAATATATGTATATATATGTACATATGCAGATTTAATTTACTGTTCATGGGATTTTGCCTGCTGAAATTACACGAAATAAATAAACTTATTAATATCTTAACATACTTGCAGAGTTCACTTATTTCAGTATGAAACAAATGTTAGTTATTTGTGTTGGTTTTCATTTATTAGGTGTCTTTTTATGCCCCCGCGACGACATGTCGGGGGGCATTTAGTTTTACTCATGTCCGTCCGTCCGTCCGTACGTACGTACGTACGTCCGAACAAATTTCAGTCAAGCTTTTCTCAGAAACCGTACATGAGAACAATTTTAAATTTGGCAGAGTGGTTCAGTATCACAAGTTGTACGTCCTAAGCGAATTTCAGACCTGTCGGACAACTACTTCCTGTTTGGGACTTCATTTGTACGTAAATACGTCCGTCTGTATGTACAAATTTCCATCAAGCTTTTCTCAGAAACTGTACATCAGAACAATTTGAAATTAGGCAGGGTGGTTCAGTAACACAAGTTGTACGTCCTAAGCGACTTTCAGACCTGTCGAACAACTACTTCCTGTTTGGGACTTCATTTAGCGGGGGCATCCGTGTCCCATGGACACACTCTTCAATTTTTTTTAATTTTTTTTTATATTTAATATTTTATTATCATACCAGTTATTTGCTATTTTATTAGTATTGAATGAGAGATGAAAATGTGCCTTTTTCTACATTAACAATGTAACAATTATTATTTTGAATTTTTTTGCAGTTCTGGTGATTGCTCACAAATTTGAATGAATGTTATTGTTGACCATGAACCACAGTATGGGTCATGATCAAAATATGACCCATGAGCAGGCCCTTCTGCAGACCCTCAGTTTGAGAAGTGGTGAGTATGACATTGAACTATACCATGGGGAATGAATAATCTATGACCCATGAGCATACCATTCTGCAGACCCACAATTCTATAAATTGATAGTGACCATGAACCATACCATGGGTAATGAATGACCCATGAGCAGAAGACAGTTCTGCTGACCCTCAGTTCTATAAAGTGAGTATGACCATGAACCATACAATGGGTAATGAATAATCTATGATGAACAGAAGTCACTTTTGCAGACCCTCAGTTTTAGAAATTGAGTATGACCATGAACTGTACCATGGGTAATGAATGACCCATGAGCAGAAGGTAGTTCTGCACACCCTCAGTTTTAGAAATTGAGTATGACCATGAACTGTACCATGGGTAATGAATGACCCATGAGCAGAAGGTAGTTCTGCACACCCTCAGTTTTAGAAATTGAGTATGACCATGAACTGTACCATGGGTAATGAATAATCTATAGTGCATGGTCTGTGAAATATCAGTATAACTATGTGCCATAGCATAGCTCATGGGTAAGCTCTGTTCCATGGGTAAGCTCTGTTCCATGGGTAAGCTCTGGTCTGTGGGTAAGCTCTGTTCCATGGGTAAGCTCTGTTCCATGGGTAAGCACTGGTCTGTGGGTAGGCTCTGGTCTGTGGGTAAGCTCTGTTCCATGGGTAAGCTCTGTTCCATGGGTAAGCTCTGGTCTGTGGGTAAGCTCTGGTCTGTGGGTAAGCTCTGTTCCATGGGTAAGCTCTGTTCCATGGGTAAGCACTGTTTTCAAACCGTAATTCTGTTTAGAATGGTTATATGATGAATGGCCAAGAATAATTAGATGCCCCTCTTCTGGAACCCTCTGTTTGAGCAAATGTGGGGCTAAGACAGGCTGTATTGTTACCCATAAACAGACCTTAGTGTGGCCATAAACCATAGTATGTAATACTATGTATATGGATGCTAAGTCATCCTCACAAGTCAGGGTTTCTGTATCCAAACGTGTCCACGAAACCCTGACAAACTTAGCTAGGAAATTCCCAGGCTAGAAGTCACTATTTTGATTGGCTACATCATACCTGCATGTAGCCAATCAAAGCTCGCTTTCATTCACGACTTGGTTAGGGGATATCCTGATATCAATTGTAAATCAACCAAATGGCTGTGTTGCATAGACCATGTGAAAATTCGTGTATTTTGTACAGTAGTGTTACTAGTTTGTTATTACAGCGTTATTTATTAGTTGCATTACATTTTCTTCCCACTCAAGAATGAGTAAGAATCACTACTGCCAAACACTTTCTTCTTTCAATCAATTTCATTAGTTGATATTTTGAAGATTTTACATCATATCTAACCTGGGAATTTCCTAGATAAGTTTGTCAGGGTTTCGGGGACACAGAAATACTGACTTGTGAGGATGATGCTAATTATAACAAATGCCAAGTGAGCTCTATAGATTTGATCAGGTTAGTTGTCTGCAGTAGAGTCTTTCTATTGATTTGATCAGGTTAGTTGCCTGCAGAAGAGTCTTTCTATTGATGGGATCAGATTAGTTACCTGTAGTAGAGTCTTTCTATTGATTTGATCAGGTTAGTTGCCTGCAGTAGAGTCTTTCTATTGATGGGATCAGATTAGTTACCTGTGGTAGAGTCTTTCTATTGATTTGATCAGGTTAGTTGCCTGCAGTAGAGTCTTTCTATTGATTTGATTGGGTTAGTTGCCTGCAGTAGAGTCTTTCTATTGATTTGATCAGGTAAGTTGCCTGCAGTAGAGTTTTTCTATTGATTTGATCAGGTTAGTTGCCTGCAGTAGAGTCTTTCTATTGATGGGATCAGATTAGTTACCTGTAGTAGAGTCTTTCTATTGATTTGATCAGGTTAGTTGCCTGCAGTAGAGTCTTTCTATTGATTTGATTGGGTTAGTTGCCTGCAGTAGAGTCTTTCTATTGATGTGATCAGGTTAGTTGCCTGCAGTAGAGTCTTTCTATTGATTTGATCAGGTTTAGTTGCCTGCAGTAGAGTCTTTCTATTGATTTGATCAGGTTGGTTACCTGCAGTAGAGTCTTTCTATTGATTTGATCAAGTTAGTTGCCTGTAGTATAGTCTTTCTATTGATTTGATTGGGTTAGTTGTCTGCAGTAGAGTCTTTCTATTGATTTGATCAGGTTAGTTGCCTGCAGTAGAGTCTTTCTATTGATGTGATCAGATTAGTTACCTGCAGTAGTCTTTCTATTGATGGGATCAGGTTAGTTGCCTGCATTAGAGTCTTTCTATTGATTTGATTGGGTTAGTTGCCTGCAGTAGAGTCTTTCTATTGATGGGATCGGGTTAGTTGCCTGTAGTAGTCTTTCTATTGATGGGATCGGGTTATTTGCCTGCAGTAGAGTCTTTCTATTGATGTGATCAAGTTAGTTGCCTGCAGTAGAGTCTTTCTATTGATTTGATCAGGTTAGTTGCCTGCAGAAGAGTCTTTCTATTGATTTGATCAGGTTAGTTGCCTGCAGTAGAGTCTTTCTATTGATGGGATCGGGTTAGTTGCCTGCAGTAGTCTTTCTAATGATTTGATCGGGTTAGTTGCCTGCAGTAGAGTCTTTCTATTGATGTGATCAGATTAGTTACCTGCAGTAGTCTTTCTATTGATGGGATCAGGTAAGTTGCCTGCAGTAGAGTCTTTCTATTGATTTGATTGGGTTAGTTGCCTGCAGTAGAGTCTTTCTATTGATTTGATCAGGTTAGTTGCCTGCAGTAGAGTCTTTCTATTGATTTGATCAGGTTAGTTGCCTGTAGTAGAGTCTTTCTATTGATTTGATCAAGTTAGTTGCCTGCAGTAGAATCTTTCTATTGATGTGATCAGGTTAGTTGCCTGCAGTAGAGTCTTTCTATTGATTTGATTGGGTTAGTTGCCTGCAGTAGAGTGTTTCTATTGTTTGATCAGGTTAGTTGCCTGCAGTAAAGTCTTTCTATTGATTTGATCAGGTTAGTTGCCTGTAGTAGAGTCTTTCTATTGATTTGATCAAGTTAGTTGCCTGCAGTGAAGTCTTTTTATTGATTTGATCGGGTTAGTTACCTGCAGTAGAGTCTTTCTATTGATTTGATCAAGCTAGTTGCCTGTATTAGAGTCTTTCTATTGATTTGATTGGGTTAGTTGTCTGCAGTAGAGTCTTTCTATTGATTTGATTGGGTTAGTTGCCTGCAGTAGAGTCTTTCTATTGATGGGATCGGGTTAGTTGCCTGCAGTAGAGTCTTTCTATTGATTTGATTGGGTTAGTTGCCTTCAGTAGAGTCTTTCTATTGATTTTATCAGGTTAGTTGCCTGTAGTAGAGTCTTTCTATTGATTTGATCAAGTTAGTTGCCTGCAGTGAAGTCTTTTTATTGATTTGATCAGGTTAGTTACCTGCAGTAGCCTTTCTATTGATTTGATCAGGTTAGTTACCTGCAGCAGAGTCTTTCTATTGATGTGATAGGGTTAGTTGCTTGCAGTAGAGTCATTCTATTGATTTGATAGGGCTTGCAGCCTGCAGTAGAGTCTATTGATTTGATAGGGTTAGTTGCCTGAAATAGTCTTTCTTTTGAATTGATCATGTTAGTTTCCTGCAGTCTTCCATTCTCTATTGATTCAGCTCTGGTACATCATTTCTTACTGCATGAAAATATATTGTTTAATTTACTGATTTAGCTCACCTTCTAGCTCTTCTCTTCCAAAACCACTGTAGGGATTGCTTTGAAACTTTGCAAATACATATATCATCAATAAAGTGTCCTCTTCCAAGTTTGCACTAATCATGGCCACAGACCAACCAACATGGCCACCTCAGCTAAAAATAGAACAGGTGGGGGTGCTCAAAATACAGTTTTTGCATTACAGTTCAAAAAGTATAACAAAGTACAGGAGACCAAATTACTTCTGGTTCAAGATTGTCTGTTGAACGTTTAGGAGTTATTCCCCTTTAACTGTTTTTTAGCTCACCTGGATCGAAGGTCCATGTGAGCTTTTGCCATCACTTGGCATCCGTCGTCTGTTGTCTGTCTTCTGTTTTCTGTGCTCTGTCGTTTGTCGTATTAACTTTTTCAAAAATCTTCTCCTCTGAAACTACTGAGCCAATTTTTTTTTAAACTTGGCCACAATCATCCTTAGGGTTTCTAGTTTCAAATTTGTACCCAGGGTGTTGATCAACTTACAAAGATGACCACTGTTACTAAAAATAGAACATGGGTGTCAACACACATTTTTTATCTAAATCTCAAAAACCAAAATAGCTATAGCGAAAACAGTTACATGTACTTTAAATTGATCAGCACATTAAGTTCTGCAACAGTTGCTATTAGTGTGAAGTTGTGTATTGGCTTCCTGTGGGAGCTTTTGCCCTTTAATGACAATTTTTTATGAAATTTTCCTCCATTGTCCTTTGTAAACATTTAAAAAAAAATGGTTTCCTCTTAATACACATTGCCACTTTTTTTTGCAAACTTGGCTACAATCATCCTAAGGGTACCTAGTTTCAAGTTTATCTCAGGGGTGTTAAAAATAGATTAACGGAAGAAATGTTCATTCAGTAATTCTACAAGGTGGAGTTATGTTTATACCTGTCTTATCTGACTGACATCCTTGCATATAAAATAGACTATGTTTGTTTGTGGCAATGCCACTTTCAGCAACTTTTAAGATGTCTAATGACATCCAGCCTTTAACTTTGGGGAAAAAACTGAGTACCAGGTGAAAACCCTCAAAGATTGGCAGGTATAAACTTGAAATCTTTGTCAATTAATAGTGGATGATTAACTACCATAATCTTTCTGCTATGGAGGCCCCAACATATAATGTGAAAAATTAGTTTCATGTACAACAAACTTGTATTTCTTTGTTTATTTATGGCTTTAGGTCATAACTCAGAATGATCACAATTAATCAGGTCAAACAGTTGTTCATTTGAAAGTATAAATTATAAGGTTAAAATAACCTAATTTACTTATTTACAACACGGTAAGTTTAGGAAATTTTTTATTACAAGAGTATAAAGAAGAACATACACAGAGGCGTCTGCTAAGATTTTGGGATAAAAATATAGAAAAAAAATTAAACTGTAAACATTACTGATTGAAATGCAAAACTGAGCTTTTAACAATTAAAAAGGGAGGTTAGACATTTTTTCAGTGTCCGTTATTGCATTACTGAATATTTCAACCTAACTTTAAGGTTATTTTTTGGCGAGTGACTTAGGGTCATGTGACCTAAAGTCATTACTTTTCGTCTGTCAACGTCAGCTATGGCAGCTAGCATCTGTAAACTTCTTCTCTGAAACCATTTGGCCAATTGAAACAAAACTTATCACCAGTATTATTTGATGGTCCTTTATAACATTTTGTTTCTGATGCCAATCATAAATTCAAAATGGACGCCACTTCAGGACTTACATAATACCCTACAAGAAAAGTTAAGACCCTATGGGAAAAATTTTAGAAAGGTTTCTTCTCTAAAAGCTGTAACAAAACAAAACAAAACAAAACAAAACTTACTTGCAATATTGTTGAGATGGTCCTCTATAGTTTATGTTTTTTATGCCAATTGAAAATTCTAAATGGACACAAAGACAGGACTAAGTTTAACATTGGACCCTATGAAACAAGTTTAAAAAGACGCTTAAAAACCGCTAAACCAATTGAAACAAAACTTATCACCAGTGTCATTGGATGGTCCTCTAGTTGGTATGTTTTTTATGCAATTTGGAAATTCAAAATGGCCACCACCACATGACTTAGTTTTACACTCAGGGTAAAACTTTTCTTCTCTGAAACTGGTTAACCAATGGAAACAAAAGTTATTAGGAATATTTATCAGATGGTCCTCTAAAAAAAATGTTATATGCCAATTAGACAGTAAATGGCCACCATTATATTACTGAGTAAGTTGAACAGAGGACTATAGGTATAATTTTAAAATGCCATCTTTTCTGAAACTTCAATCTGATTAATGTATAAGAAATGGACCAGGCAGTATAGTATGGATTTGCTAATAAATTCAATGTAATAAATGCTTTGTAATAGAACACACTGGCTTTATGTAATAAATGGGTCTTAGAAACAAAAATAGAAGTAATGAATGATCCTGAGAAATAAAACGAGAATGTACTGGCTTAGTGTAATAAATGTAAAACAAATATAGATACATTGGCTTTTGAAACAGTAATAGAATGCACTGGCTTATAAAATAATAATTGGGCCATAATAACAGTACAAATTCAGTCTAACAAGTTGAATACATAGTATATGAGTTCGGTTGATGTGTTTTTCTAACCACATATTTGTTTGTTAGTATTTATGGTTTTGCTTCATCGGCTCTTGTTATGTTGCCTTCTAAAGACAAAATACAGTAAGTTTATTTTGTCAATCAAGATGCCGGAAAAAATGTAGCACAGTTAACAAAGCTTTAGAAATGTACAACATGAAGAGTTTGATAATATTGATTGAATCATTAATACAATAACAATTTTGGCACTCATATTAAAATTCATAAGGTTGTATTTCACTATAATTCATTCACTGATAAGCATCTTAGAATTATTGATAAATAGGAAGTGGATCTGAAATGAAAAACAATTACAAGACATGTAAATATGAAATCAATAGTACAGTTATAGGTTAACACACTCTGAGGCACAAAACACCTTACTGGGAGGTTGTGTTTGATGGACTGGCAGAACAACACAGACGGCAATGTCCTGTTATAAACATTTTCATAAACACCATGGCTGTCAACCTTCATATCAGGACTGACTTTGAAACATTTACATTTTGTCTTGTCATCTTAAAAACATTGATTTTATTCATATGAAATTTAAAACAAATAAAGTGTTAATATTATTGTATACAAACCCACCATGAATCAATCTTGGATAATTCACTATATGTATGTTTCTATTGGTGTAAATTGATTGTTTGGAAAATTGTCTAGAGAATCATCTGTAAACTATTTGTTTATTTATTCAAGTCAGGTTGTTTATTTCCAGACAATTATAAATAATACAAAGCAAGCAAAAAGGAATACAGTGATTGCTGTGTCTTTGTCTTAAAATAGGATCAAGATAAATAGAACGCCACCTTCAGCAATTTTTCAGCTAAATCATGGCATCTAGTTTCTATTTGGGAAAGGAAGCACCAGTACCAGGTGAAAACCCCAAAAGAACTGGCAATCCTTGTCTATAAAGATTTAGAGTCAAGCACAAGTGAGACCAGAAACCATAGCTCAGTGTTGACATGCACATAATCAATAGTAAAATACTAACTATGTTAACCACCTTGCCACTTCGGAAAGTAAAAAAAGGTCTATAGTATCAGGTATAACATAAAATAGGAAAATAGGTGTAACATAAAATAGGAAAATAAGCCCAAGATAAAATAGAGAAAAAGTAAGTCGGTCATAAAATAGAAAAAAAAAGGGTCTGTTATGGGTATCCATAATAAGATACAAATGGGTCAAACATCAGATTACAGTCAGGATCATGCAGTCTATCGAAAATTAACAGATTTAATAAACAATTTTGAAAAAAAAAATTTGGAATTCTTAGCAGAAATTTTTAACTTTATACACTGACAGTTTACAAATTTAAAAAAATGCTTGCTGTGATATGGGAAATAAATCCTGCAATATGAAATGCACAAGTCTGACATTATATAACATAGGGCAGACATAGAGCAAACTATTTCAACATATTATGTTCAATTGTGTAACATGAAAAAATCCTCGGTAGAGATTAATTAGGGGGTGGGGGTTTCTTTTAGGTATAGGCTTGTGGATGGAGATTTGATAACCCACCCTATTCATATATTTTCGGCTGTTATAAAATGGGAACTAATCATATATTGAATTATTAAACCACGCCTATTAATATATGATTGTACATTCACCTTGACATAAAAGTCTATTCACTTTCAAAATGCTTATAAAACAAAAGCAATGCATAAAAATTCTAGTGACATCATCAATTGTATTTTTGTTTGTCTCTTATAAGTTCTTCTCCCATTGGTAATTTCCTATATTGGTGGCACAATGACAGAGAATCACACCTAATTCTAACACAAGTGGGGTTTCCAATCAACACATTAACACATATTCATTATCACTGCATGAAACTATTTTCATTGGTTTATTTAACACATATAGGCATTTCCTTTAATCAAGTGGATTTAACAGAGCACTTAATTTGTATATGAGAATTAGGGGCTCTGATATACATATATTAACTACCCAATGATATTTTTTCAATTACCCACCTTGTCATATATTTTGGAAAGGTTTAAAAGAGACCCTTTTGTGCCGCACATCCGCACCCTATACTAGTATATAGTATGTTACCCCCCCCCCCCCCCACACACACACACACACAACCCCAAACCCAATGATTCAGGGGCTTTCACCTTGTTGGTAGTCACAGTTGTATATGGTAGGTGATGACTATTTTTCTTGATAAACAATTTTCCACATGAATTATTTTTTATGGTTTTTTTTTATTTCAATTTTTAACTAAATTAGCATGGTTATAAAACGTTTTTCCATGAATTATTTTTTGAAAGATAAAAATTTGTTTAACAAGAATTAAATTTATAAATTTGTACAATTGATTATACACTCCAGAAAACATTTATAACTATTATGCAGTTATATTTGTCTATGCCACGTTTGACTTGTCCACATAAACTATCATACTTCTACAGTGCAAAAAGTGGCATAATCTATACATCTTGAATTATATATTATTTACAGGTATGATGGGAGACAACTCTTACATATTAAAAACAAACCCTTTGAATAAAACAATGAAATAACTATTTACATGTATATATTAAGTACATGTAATATTATGTTACCTATTTATCTTACTCAATATTATGCAATAAAGAGACGTATTAATTGGGATAAAATAACTAGTTCAGAGAGGGATTACCAATAAGTAAATGATTTTCAATTTATTGTTTGTGATATAATATTTATTACATAATATTGGGACTTTAAATTTTTCTGTCAGTTTTTTTCTTTGTGTATTGGAAATGCTTCATATAATTCCTTGTAACTGGCCAGTGGTGTAAAGACCATGTCCATCTTTTTTTCTTTGCCAATTACCTTGATTTTTGTAATATGTCTAACATGTTATCCTTTACCTGTAGGACATAAATAACTTATGGTCACTCAGGTGAGGCCTTCAGGGAAACCTGATTGTACACAAAATTATAATGCAAATATTACACTTAACAAATGACATTGTTTTAAAAATCATGACAACTAAATTTTAAACTTTTTAATATTGTTAAACTGTGCAGCATAATTGCAGCCGCTATTCAAAGATTTAAGATGGATTTATTTCTCATCCCACTTGATTAGGCAGAGGTCACTGTGACTTATGCCAGTGACCAAATAATTTGTTTCCAAGTTATTTTTGGTTATCCAATTTGTTATGACATTTATGTGGTCACATAGCTCACTAGTGTTTAGATTTAGATACAAACTTTACTTCATATTAATTGGAGATTAAAAGTATTATAATATTTTTATAATATAATATTTCCAAATGAAAATGAATAAGGGAAGTGAATTTAATTATAGTTGACAAGGAAAGTGTTTTAAAAAGTGTACAAAAAAAGTGTTTTGATGTGTATTCCTGGCTATATGCATGCTTAAAGACATGAGTTTCTGAGACAACAATCTTCATATTTTTGTAAAATAAGAAAGTGAATTGTAAACTTGGATTGAACACATAAAACACATTGTATTGTGGAATACATGGTTTCAACTGAAATGGAATGTGACGATTTCTTCTTTGGACATTGTAGCGCACAGTCTGCCATAAACAGTTTCCCCTTTGAGAATTTTACTTGTAAGAATATTTTAGTTGTTGCATGATTACATTCAAATTTAATCAGTTTCTGTAACATATAGATCTAGGTTTTAAAGTAAAAATAGTTTAAACTGAATCCCTTTGGAAGTGCACTTTTGTTTTCAAAATAAATTTGAGCTAACCTTGACCAGAGGTCCATGTGAGCTTTTGCCATCAATGGCGTAAATCGTTCTGTCGTTAGACATCAGTTGTTCACTTTTTCAAAGACCTTCTCCTCTGAAATGACTTTGCCAGGTTTTTTTTTTTCCTTTTTTCAAATTGGGCACAATCATCCTAAGGGTACATAGTTTCAAATTTTATCCAGTGTGTGTGCCCTGTAACTTAAAAAGCCTTAGCAGGTAGAGTGAACTGTAAATTGTTAAAATGATCAGCAATAAGAGTCCTTAATTAAATTCATTTTGTTGTTTAAGGTCTGAACTATTGCAAGGTGACTTCTTATGGGAGTTATTGCTCTTTAATGACTATTTTAGACAAAGTTATTAATTTTTCACAAGAAATTATAAAATATATTATCTAAAGTCAAACTGTGAATAGTAAAAATTATCAAAAAGACAAGGTTTGCAAATCATTTAATTGTCTGAAGATTGTCAGATGAGTCCTAACAGAATTTATTGCCCCATTAGGAAAATGTTATAGTCATTTATAGTTTTTGCCCTGTAACTTAATGCTATAACAAGTTGATTGAAACTGTAAATTGTATAAATGATTCGCAAGGCAAGGCCTACAAATCATTACTTAGTTAAAGGACGAGGCTTACAAATCATTTCAATTTTCTGAAATTGTCTGATGGCACCTTATAGGAGTTTTTCCCCTTATTCAAAATGTTTGAAGAATTTAAACAGTTTCTTCACAGTAACTTAAAAGCTATAACGGCAAGACTGTAATTTTAAATTTCAAAAATTTAATTATTTGTGTTCCAGGTGAGAGATTACAGGCTCATTGGAGCCTCTTATTATCAGATTACAGGCTCCTTTGAGCCTCTAGTTATCAGATTTTTATACTCAGGTTTACTTATTTCAGGGGCCTGATTAGCTATGACTTTTGATGAAGTATAGGCAGAAATTCTGGCAAATGGGTCCAGGACAGCAACCTTAAAGGGGTTCAGGAAGGGAGGGGGCAAAGAGTCCTTGTGGAAATTGGAAGTTCAAGATTGGAAGTCACCCTTGGGTGACAAATTCTGGGCATAAAAATTACAAAAGTTTGGGTCTCTTTAAAATGAAATTTCAAAAGAAGATAGCTTAAAAGTGCAATCCGCCTTCGTGTTTACCAGAGGTTTTTAATTAGAAAAGTTTTTTATATTTTCTCATCATAAATCAAATTAAGAACATATTTAGAATAAATTTAACACTTCTTAATGTGTTTATTTGTACTTTAATAAATTCTTTAAGTACAAAAATATTATGCGTCTTTTATTTCCTGGGGGTTTTTTTTGGGAAGGTTGCGTAGCAATTTTTGGGAAGGTTGCGTAGCAAACTTTCCCCTTGCTAACACTCTGATACATAGAAACTACTGCGACCGGCGTGTAATAAAACCTTACGCTCGTAAAATATAGGTCACATTTGATGAATCTATCAATTACATGAATCGGTGCACCACATTTATCTTGAACAACTTTACTATACATGTCCTTTCGTATTATGTCTCATTTACTGTATAACTGATAACTAATATTACGATTTAAACTAATATTCCATGTTCATCCGCGAGATACAGACTCGTTACACTTTTTGGTTTTGGAAATCAACGCGATATTTGGCAATCCTCGCGATAGCTGTTCACTGAACCGACAAATGTAGTACTGACAGTCTAATAATATTTGACGACGTTATTATGGTTGGAGTGATTTAATGATTAATTTGTGCGATCGTGTGGTCGTCGTTTCATACGATTTTGCATTCTATTTTTTACGTGTTTAATTAAATGAAAATCAACACAAAGTGTGTGCTTCTTCGATGTACAGATTTTGCAGAGCGGCGCCATCTATAAAAATTTTTAAGGTTGGGAGAATGGCATGTAGTTTCGTAAATAAAATACAAGTAGTTAAATTAAAAATATAACAATTTCTAACTAATAAAAATGTATTGAAAAAGATATTTTGGTGTTTGTGACACAAGAATAGTAAATGGATTATTCGACATCGGTGATCAATTGCACTCACAATGTCGCTACATTATTCCGCAGTAAAAGCTGCCACAATTTGTTTCCGGTCCTTTTCATTAATTTTTATAATTGGTAATTCATGCTGAACCATTAATATTTCTCGTTACACGAGTCGAAATTGGTCACCACCCATCGTAACAAGCCAAAAGAACGTACCAATTTTCCGTGTATGTTTACCTCACGAAATTGCCGTCGTTTCAGACGATGTTGCATTTTTATGCTTTAAGTATCTAATTTAACGAAAGTCAAAACGATATATTTTTCTTCATTTTATGTGTTCCTTAAAACAAAGGAAGATGTGATCAAGTCAGTGTGTTTTAGCAGAAGTTTTTTGAGTGACAAATAAAACCTCTTAGCGCGTATGGTCGATCTTATTTTCCTTATGTATATCCAAAACGCTGCAAATTGAAATCAGGAATTATTTTTTGACATTTGTTCAGCGTTTTGAAATGCTGTGTTTTAATTTGATAGAGCGATTTTCCAAGGTTAATTTTGACCAGAATTAGAATGGGTGTAACTTGGAGCAAGCGATTATTGGCTATTTGAAAACCTTGGGGTAATGTCGTTTGCGGTTTAGGCGCGAATGCCATAGAACGACACGAAAGCTGGCGTAGCAAAAGTCAAGTACATGTAAACAATAAGCATAGCATGGAATATGTATAGTGGAAATTTTTATTGGATTTTTGTAATAAAAAGTTACAATATCGCATGTTGAATATTAATTTTAAAAAATGCAAGCAGAAAAGCACTCCATTCTATTGTGTCTTGTAGTATAAGCTATTAACACACTGTTTAAATTTAAAACAAACTAGTTGACATACATTCTGATTATAATGATATATGTTGCCTCATACAGTCTTACAATTTTTTCTGGGACCATACTGGGAGGGTTCCCAGTGTTGGACCCACAGAGCAGCCCAGCGCGTTCCCTGGTGGCGGATAGGGGAGACCCTCTCGTTGGTGGGTTGTCAGGTCATAATACGGAAAGCCTGACCGCGGACCGTAGTGGGTAACGTGTTTAGAGTGTGCCACGCTCCTTGCACGATAAAGACCCCTTTTGTAGATTTCGAAAAAGAGTAGGCTCATTGTAGCCGCTACAAAAGGCTAAATTTTCCGCCCCTACCCAAAATTCCATACTTTTCCAGTGGCATGCAGTCAAAATTGTATTCCTGTGACCCATTCCACCCCCATTTTCCGTTGATTTATTGTTTGTTAACTTGTTCCCGTCCTGAATATAGCTGAAATACTGCTCGCTGGACGTAAAGAAGACATCCAATCAATCAATCAATCAATCTTACAATTTTTTGTTTGTTTGAATCCCGGGGATTTATAAAAATTGATTTACATTCGCTTTTGAATAATACTGGGTCGATCTTGTTACAGTGTGTGGGACTCGATATAACAAAATCGACCCAGTATCATGCGAAAGCACAGGAAAATTGATTTGCACAGATCCCTGTGTTGTAATTGTTTAATACCACTTTCAGTAATTTTTCAAATATATTTGGGCATCCTGTTTTTATTGAAGGAGAAAGCCAGAGTGTAGGAGTCTTTTTAATAATTGTCAATCAAGATTGAAGTTGAGCACACACTGGCAGCAGTAAGATTCAAAGAAGTGCTGACAGTGACAGGCATTCATCAATAGTAGATAAATACTACCTTAACCACTCGGCAACTGAAGACCTGGAGTATTACAGAAATAAATTATTTTAGTTTTGAATATTTTAGAAGCTTATGCCATCACATACATTTATAGGGAGACATTTACATACTTTAGTATATGTACATGTATTTCATGCAAGTTATATTCCAACCATATAACAAGTGCGATTTTTATGTCTGAAATGGGCAGCAGCAATTTTGTCTTATTTATTAACATATTTATAAAAGTTATGATAGAAGCATCTTCAATTGTATTGTTGCACTGAATGGATTTTGATGGACTCTTTGTCACATAGTGCTATTTGTACACCTGATATTTTATATTTTGATTGGAATGATATTTAGGATTTTCCATAGCAAACATTGACTTGCCATTCTTTGATGTAGGGGATACATATCCCTTATCCACAACTACTTGCACCACTGAGTGGGATTTGATGAGACTTTTGCAGAATTCTTTGTCATATGGTGGAATTGTGCACCTGATATTTACAGTTTGAGCAAAACGATTTTTGGAGTTTCCAACAGCAAAGCCCTGGACATTGTCATTCAAGACATAGGGGACCTGGGGCTATCAATTATGAGGATTGCAAAGTTTTTTTTCTAGTCTTTTAAATTTATATCTAATATGTTTCTAAATTTACCTCATTTATTTTACATTGGTTTGTTTTATTGCCTGTCAAACATGAGGCAGGAATCTCATTTCATTCTTCCGAAGCAACCTTTCCTTCGGTGCAGTCTGCACTTTGATTCCCTTTGCTAACGCTCAGATACATAGAAATTACTACGACCGGCGTGTACTATAGCCTTACGCTCTTAAAATATAGGTCACATTGGAGGAATCTGTCCAGTACATGAATCAGTGCACCACATTTATCTTGAAAAACTTTACTATACATGTCCTTTCCTATTATGTCTCATTTACTGAATAACTGATAACTAATATTACGATTTAAACTAATATTCCATGTTCATCCGCGAGAGACAGGCGGATTTTGGAAAAGCAAAGCGATATTTGGCAATTCTCGCGATAGCTGTTCACTGAACCGACAAATGTAATACTGACAGTAGCACCTGTGTATAATATTTGACGACGTTATTATAAAATGATTTAATGATTATTTTGTGTGATCGTGTGGTCGTCGTTTTCAGACTGTTTGCATTCTAATTCTTTACGTGTTTAATTAAATGAAAATCAACACAAATATGGGTGTTTTGTCGATGCACAGATTTTGCACAGCTGCGCCATCTATAAAAAAATTTAAGTTTGGGAGAATGGCATGTAGAAGTTTCGTAAATAAAATACAAATAGTTAAATTAAATATAACAATTTCTAACTAATAAAAATATATTGAAAAAGATATTTTGGTGTTTGTGACACATGAATAATAAATGGATTATTTGACATCGGTGATCGAAAATGCTATTGTAAACATGACAGTCACCATGTCGCTACAACAAAAATGGAAACATTGTACTAGCTACAAATGGGACACTGAAAAATCAAAAGTAAAATTGATCAATTATCTTGCAAATGAAGAAGTTGTGAACAGTATAGTTAATTTTGAAAGTGAAAGTTTTTCAGAAAATCAAAAAGGCATTGATGATGCAACAAATAATCTCACAAAAATACTAACTGACTTGTCAGACAATACATGTAATGTCAAAAAACTTTTTAAGCAAAAAAAGCATAAAACCAAAAAACAGTCATGGTCAGATCAGGAAGTTTTAGACTAAAACAACAAATAAACTATTTAGGAAAGAATATAAGAACAAACCCTCATGATTCTTCTTATAAAAATAGATACTTTTATCTTGTAAAAAAGCTTAGGAAGCTAATTAAACAAAAAAAGGTGCAATTTAAGCAAAAAATTTTCAAGCAATTAGAAACATCATATGCTGAGAAGAACAAAAAATACTGGAAAATTCTAAAAAGCATGAAGAATAAACCAAATGAGATGGTTTGTGAAGAAATATTCAAAAATGTTTCTCTGTTAGAAAATCACTTTAAAAACCAAGGCAACTGTAAGAGTATCAATAAAGAATTTCAAAACAAAATTGAAAAAGATTTGAAAAATATGGAAGAATTTTTAACATATGAAGAGGAAACAGATTGTCCTATTACTTGTTCAGAAGTTAATGACATTCTAAAAAAAATTAAGCTAGGCAAAGCCAGTGGCCCAGATAAAATACTAAATGAAATTATTAAATACAGTAAAATAGTAACATTAAAAGCATATACAAAATTGTTTAACTTAATTTTAAAGTCTGGATGTTATCCGAAATCATGGGAAGAATCATTCATTATAGCCATTCATAAATCAGGTGATAAATCAAACTTAAATAATTACAGAGGTATATCACTTATGAATTGCATGTCAAAGATATTCAGTGCTATACTTAATTCAAGACTTCAAAATTTTATGAAAGATAAATTTAATAATTCACAGATTGGTTTTAGAGAAAACCATAGGACTTCTGACAGTTTATTTATTCTGAAAACTCTAATAAATAAATACCTTCATAAAAATAAACAAAAGATTTTTGTTTGCTTCATAGATTTACAGAAGGCTTTTGATTCTCTATGGATAAATGGACTGTTATACAAGTTAGGAAATATAGGTATAGGAAAAAATATGTATAATATTATAAAAGATCAATTCAAAAATACTTTGGGTAGTTTTAAACACCAAGATATACATTCAAATTTTTTCTCTTTGGACAAAGGTGTAAGACAAGGAGATAGTATTAGTCCTACACTGTTTAACATTTTTATTAATGATTTAGGAAATATCTTTGATCAAGATGGAAATGATCCTTTAGAATTGTTAGAATCAAAAATAGGAAGTTTACTCTTTGCTGATGACCTGATTATATTATCAAAAAGCAAAGAAGGTTTACAAAAGGGCTTAGACAATTTGTCAGAATATTGTGATAAATGGCAACTGACTGTGAATGTAAAAAAATCCAAAACTATGATATTTCAAAATAAATGTAATAAATTAAATGATCCCTTTGTTAAATTTAAAGGAAAATACCTTGAAAATGTTAAAGAATTTAAATTCTTAGGTTGTATGCTAAGTAGCAATGGTAATCTTAATAATAGTAGCCTTGATCTGTCCAAAAAAGCTAGTAAAGTTTTATTTTCAATTAAATCATACACTGCAGATCTTGGTAATGTACCAGTCAAGGTGGCATGTAATTTGTTTGACACACTAGTCAAACCTATATTAACCTACAACTCTGAAATAACTTTTATGGACAACTATTTAAAACTTTTTAGAGCAAAACAAAGGGCAGAAAAAAATAAATCTGTTATAGACAATTTGAGCTTTGTAGATAAAACCTCTATTGAAAAGGTACACTTGGGATTTTGCAAAAGTACTCTAGGGGTAAAAAGAACTTGTACAAATTTAGTCGTCAGCGAAGAACTCGGTAGATTGCCAATTGAAACTTTTATTAAAACTCAATCCATTATGTATTTACTCAGACTAAATACTGAAAATATTAACCCTCTCCTAAAAGAGGCATTCAATTTAAGTAAAACTCTAGACCAAAAGGGGGTCTATTCTTGGTTCACATATGCCAAACAAATTATGTCAGAAACAAAATTAGATACTGACATTTTAAATAATTGTCAAACCATAAAAGAAGTTAAACAGCTTAAAAAAATAGTAAAAGAAAATGTAGAGTTTTTTTATAAAGAAATTATATTAAATAAACTAAATAATTTAAATCAAAATAATAAAAACTATTTGTATAAATTTTTAAAACAAAATGTAAATGCAATGGAATACTATCTGTCATATCATAATAAACAATTAAGAACCCTTTTGTCTAAACTTAGATGAAGTGACCACAAACTAATGATTGAACTTGGTCGATATAGAAAAATCCCAAGAGATCAAAGATTATGTGTTATATGTAACACCCTTGACGATGAGTCACACTTCTTACTTGAGTGTAAAATTAATTCTAATATTAGAACTGTATTTTTGCAAAATTGTTGTAACATTAATGATTTTAATGAATACAAGTCAAATCGCCCCACGGTAAAATCGCCCCCGTCAAAAACGCCCCCACTTTTTGCAAAATCGCCCCCACTGTAAAATCGCCCCCTGTAAAAACGCCCCCACCTGAAGCAAAATCGCCCCACTTGACAAAATCGCCCCCGTCAAAAACGCCCCCAATTTTTGCAAAATCGCCCCACTCAGAATTCACCTCGTGTAAAAACGCCTCCACATTTGGCAAAATCGTACCACTTACACAAATCGCTTATTAGGTCATAATTTCATTTTTCTGTGATTATATGTTATCTCAGTGAAGATAAATGATAAATTTGTGCTCTTTCTTCGGTCTTGTTTGTTGGTTATGTATGTTTACAGTTTTTAATCGTTCTTCTTATTATATGAAAAGACGAAGACACGACAACAACAATTTCAACTTTTTTATTTTATCAGATAACAAGATAACAATGTGTACAAACAACACATTATGCACTATTGTTTTTTAATTTGCACTATTTAAACAAGAGGTAAACACATAATTCTAATGTGATGTGCTTTAAAGGCTTTGAGACCACAACTGTTGTTAGTGCGTGTTGGCTGACTGAAGACTTCTTGTTTATATATTTATATGTGTTTATTAAGATTAACAAATTTTTGATTATTTAATCGTAATTACAAAAGAATAATTACTAATATAGTTCATTAAGGTAATTATCATAATTGTATAATTATTAACAAAATAACGACATAATCGATCATTATTTACAAAACATTTTCTAAATTTTAATCAGCTACAATTAAGGGGGCGATTTTACAGTTGGGGCGATTTTGCAAAAAGTGGGGGCGATTTTGACGGGGGCGATTTTACCGTGGGGCGATTTGACCAGCTACCATTTTAATTAACTAAATAAAACTGAAAGCCTTACACAAATTCTGAACCCAACTACAACTGAAGAAATTAAGACTGTTACTTCCTTTATTAAACAGTCATTAGAACTGAGAGAAGGAGTCCCGTCATAAATATTTTAGTTGTATTGAACAATTTAGTTATCCCCATGTCTTTATGTTTTTTTTTCTGTACATGTTTATGTTTTATTACATTGTTTGTAAAGCTATAACCAATATGGTTTACTGTGTGCTTAAATAAATAAAATAAAAAAATAAAATAAAATTATTCCATAGTAAAAGCTGACACAATTTGTTTCCGGTCTTTTTTATTAATTTTATAATTGATAATTCATGCTGAACCATTATATAATTTTTTTCTCGTTACACGAGTCGCAATGGGTCACCATCCTTCGTAACAATCCACGAGGTTGTTTGTTGACATCGCCAAAACAACGTACAAATTTTCCGAGTATGTTTACCTCACGAAATTGCCGTCGATTTTTATGCTTTAAGTATCTAATTGAACGAAAGTCAAAACGATATATTTTTCTTCATTTTATGTGTTCCTTAAAACAAAGGAAGATGTGATCAAGTCAGTGTGTTTTGGCAGAAGTTTATGGTCGATCTTATGTTCCTTTTGTAGATCCAAAAAGGTGCAAATTGAAATCAGCAATTATTTTTTAACATTTGTTCAGCGTTTTGAAATGCTGTTTTTAATTTGATAGAGAAATTTTCCAAGGTAAATTTTGATTAGAACGGGTGTAACTTAGAGCAAGCGATTATAGTCCATTAAAAACACTTCGGGTAATGTCGCTTACTACTGCTCGACTCCATAGAACGTCCCTAAAGCTGGCGATCTTAACAAGACCCTTGTTGAAAGCAAAAAGTGTCCTATTGCGTAGCAAGAATCAAGTACATGTAAACAATAAGCATAGTATAGAAAATGTACAGTGGAAATTTTTTTTATTGGATTTTCGTAATAAAAAGTTACAATATTGCAATATTTGAATATTAATTTTTAAAAATGCAAGCAGGAAAGCTCTCCCCATCTCCATGTGATTGTGACTTTTAGTATAAGCTATTAACACATTGTTTAAATTTAAAATAAACTAGTTGACATGCATTCTGATTATAAAGATTTATGTTGCCTCATACAGTCCTAAAATCTTTTGTTTGTTTGAATTAGGTGGATTTATAAAAATAGATTTACATATGCGCTTTTGGATGATACTAGGTCGATTTAGTTGTAGTGTGTGGGACTTGCTATGACAAAATCGACCTAGTATCATTCGAAAGCGCATGTAAATTGATTTGTACAGATCCCTGTGTTTTAATGGTGTTTCATGCCACTTTCAGCAATTTTTCAACTTTTTGGGCGCCCTGTTTTTATTGGAGGAGGAAGCCAGATTGTATGAGGTTTTTAATAATTGTCAATCAAGATTGAAGTTGAGCACACCCTGGCAGCAGTAAGATTCAAACAAGTGCTGACAGGCATTCGATCAATAGTACATGAATACTACCTTAACCACTTGGCAACTGAAGATTTGAATCTTTTAGAAGCTTATGCCATCACTTACATTTATAGGAAGACATTTTCATATATGTACAGGGGCCTCGGTCGTCGAGTGGTCAAGGGAGTTCGTCTGCTATTGATCACGTGGTCTGTCAACACTGAGATTGCGGGTTCGATTCTCAGTGCAGGCACGGTGTACTCGACTCCAATCTTAATTGACAAGGATTGCCAGTTTTCCTACCCCACGTCAGGGGTTTTCTCCGGGTACTCCAGCTTCCTCCCCCCAATAAAAACTGGACGCCATGATATAGCTAAAAATTGCTGAAAGTGGCGTTAAACACCATCAAACAAATAAAACATATATGTACATGTATTCGATTCAAGTTATATGCCAATGTTTTTATGTCCGAAATGGGCAAACAGCAATTTTGTCTTATTTATTAATATATTTATACAAGTTATGATAGAAAGATCTTCAATTGTATAGTTGCACTGAATGGATTTTGATGGACTCTTTGTCACATAGTGCCATTGTACACCTGATATTTTATATTTTGATTGAAATGATATTTAGGATTTCCCAAAGCAAACACGGACTTGACATTCTTTGACGTACATGTATATAGGGGATACCTATCTCTTATCCACAACTACTTGCACCACTGAGTGGGATTTGATGCAACTTTTGCAGAATCCTATGTCATATGGTGGAATTGTGCACCTGATATTTTACAGTTTGAGCAAAACGTTTTTTGGAGTTTCCATCAGCAAAGCCCTGGACATTGCCATTCAAGACATAGGGGAGCTGGGGTTATCAATTATGAGGATTGCAAAGTTTTTTCTGGTCTAATTTTAATATCTAATATGTTTCTAAATTTACCTGATTTATTTTACATTGGTTTGTTTTATTGCCTGTCAAACATTAGGCAGGAATCTCATTTCATACTTGCAAAGCAACCTTTCCTTCGGTGCAGTCTGCACTTTGATTGTTTTTTTGTTTTTTTTTGGTTTTTTTTTTTTTTGTTTTTTGTTTTTTGTTTTTTTTTTTTTTTTTTTGTTTATTTTTTATTAGATTTTGTTATTTCGTTTTTATAATTTTTTGTGGAAAAAATTACTGCAGTATGTGTCTTGAGTACCATACTGATCTATTTTTTTATATATTTTGTTTCCATCCATCCCTATTTTTGCATATAATTTTGATCCAATACAATCAAAATTAGGTTTGAAAAGAAAAGAATTTTTGTCATCATGAACACAGTAAAAAAATATCAAGAAAACCTGTTTCCATCAAAATTTTCAATTGACACTGTACAGCACCTCACCCTAATTGGCTGCACTTTTTATGGCACAGCCTTTTTTCTTGTAAGATAGAGAAAACAAATTATATCTTAGCTATTTTAAATACTATAGAATAAGAGATATATTTTCCTTGAAAAAAGTCCACTGTTATGGTAGTATATAATATTATTTCCTATATTTATTCCTTTTCTGAAAATGAAAATGTATTAAATATTTTTTATTTTTTATTTTATATGGTTAAGTCAGAGAAATATAATTAATTGTGCAATTATATGTCTCTGGTCAAGTTAATAAAACATATTACCATAACTTGTAGGTCGTTGTTGTTTGTTTAGGTTTTTGGACGTTCATTAAAAATATTTTGTCAATAGTTACCTCCCCTGTTACTGTTCCGTTATAAACAATGGCTGACCATTAGTTGGCTGTGATTTATGGCGTTAAAATCATGGAAAGTGACGAGGAGAAATCGAAAGAAAATTGTAAGGCTATTAAAAGAACATATTTAACTTCTGTATATTCAGTGTCCTCAAGTAACGAGTTTATTCTGGATAATACGCGTTCAAATTGATCAATTGTAAGGTGCAGGTCGAATTGACATTTGACTTGTCATTTGTGGTTTCTAATCTTTTACTCCCGTATAATACTAGTTTGGAAAACTAAAAAAAATTGATTTTTGTACATATAGGCTTGATATACTATGTTCATGTTAAGTCATGTAAGAGCTATTATCAGTGCAAAGTTTGTGACACTGATTTCGTGACCTTAAAACGGTTGTCTAAATCGTGTTGACACAGAAAAGCTTATCGATCCTATTTGAAAAAATGCTATACATCGGTGTAACTAAATAGAAATGCATTAAAATAAATAAAAACATTCAACAATTGAAAATTATTGTGTTCATGCACTAGTGATTGAAAATTGTTGTAAGATGGGAGTGCACGACTCATGTCACCAGTAAGATGGGAGTGCACGACTCATGTCACCAGTAAGATGGGAGTGCACGACTCATGTCACCAGTAAGATGGGAGTGCACGACTCATGTCACCAGTATAATTTTACTTCAGTGGACCCAAATTATTTAGTAACATTTAAGTAAAAGTAGTAACCCAATTTCACATTTTGTGCACACCAAAGGCCCTTTGTTATTTTTTCACTTTCAAAATGAAATATTTATTAAAAATAAAAGATTTTATCTTTGAATAAAATTTTTTTTTTAAGTACAACCCGATTGACGACTTTCCTATTTAAAAAAAATGCCTCCTGTTGATCACTTCCAGTACTAAAAACTTTGACTGTACAGGCAGTTTGTCCTGTTGAAAACTTTTGAAATGGACAATTGTCTTTGAGAAATTTTCACGTTTCAGATGAATGACAGGTGTCAATATCTGAGTGATCATGAGGATGTTATGAAAACCCCATGCTGTGTAAAAATGATTGTTAATTAAATGACCAATGTTTATTCCCCCCCCCCTCCCCCCCCCCCCCAATTTAGCTGATGATAATCTCAGTAGAACCCCAGCTTGATTAAACAACCTTACCAGTAACATCCATGTTCTAATATTCAAACTCGCCTGGGGCTATAGTAACAGATCTACTAATGAGGTTAATTAGATGAAAATTTAATTGGCAGAGACAAACAATACAAAAACAATGCAAAATCTGTATTTCAATATGGTAATCTTTTAGTGATGATTAACCAGAAGTAAAAGGGGAGATAAATCTTGGAAAACTGGAAATGGGTCCATTTGTTTGAGTTCATGGGCAAAGCATTTTAATTCTAATTTTTTTCCAGCATAAGCTACTAGTAGTACAAATGTATTATGCAAAAAAATGGTATGTTTAGTGATATCCCACAAACAATGCATCTACTTACATGTATTTGGTTTATACTATGTACATGTACTTGTTGGAATTTCACAATGTGTAGTTGGTGTCCGTATACAAGAACATTTTCATCAAATAGGTATACAGTATTGCTGTATTTTAATTTGTCCAAAGTCTACCACATGATATTTTTTATTTTGGCAGATTGACTGATTTATTGTAGATTGCAGAGTTACTAAAAGTAGAACACAGAATTCAAAAATTTTTCTTTTAAGACCCAATTTGGAATTAATCAAACTGCATTTACATATTATATACATAATTACTGTAATATATTTATACCTCACCATTATAACATGTACTTTAAGATAAATAAACAATCCATAGAAGTTACTAACTACAACTTTGAAATCAAAGATTCCAATAGAAATTGTCTAGTTAACTCAAACCATAGTGAAAACCTATGAATAAATGTAGTCTAGACCTCCAACATAGGAAAATACATCTCTATGTAAAGTTATCAGGACTGTACTTTGACTGGAAGTGGTGTTAATTCACATTCAAACAAATGAACAAGATGTTGCCTTTTTCAAAATGCCTGACCCGTTTCTACTAGTATGACAGCTGGTTTATTATCATGTTTATTGTTCTTGTAAATGCCTATATGTCTTATGAATAAGTGAGGACATCTATGTATCATACAAATAGTACCTTGTGACCTTAGGTCATCAGCCATGAAATGTCTTTGATAATGTACAGTGACTTGCTGCCATTTTATTGACCTTTGTACTTGAAATTAGGTATATGTATAATATCCCTAAAACTAAACATATATACATATACCTATACACTTTTAAACCATACCAAGTGAAGGGGCTACGATATTGGCTTGTCTCTAGTAAGATGAAAGTCACTATAATAAATGAATAAAGTATCATGTCTATGCAAATTATGAAAAGAAGCGTGTTGTATGATATACTTAATACTTTACATACGTCAAGTACAGTTTATTTTAATACACCTTTTATTTTACAGCTCCTTTAAATGTAGAACAGTCTCCATATTTAGAACAACAGAATGGCAACTATGTGGGGTCACATGCGGCCTATGAACACTATTTATTTGCTCAAAAGTCAGGGTACATGTTGCCCAACAATCAGCAGCTTAAAAGTAAGTATACCTCCTTTATGTATACAAAGCATCTGCTATTGATCACATGGTCTGTCAAAACTCAGGTTTGAGCCTCACTGTGGGCACAGTGTGCTCGACAAGGATTGGCACTTACTGAAGGTTTGAAAAGTGGCATTAAAGACCATTCAAACTATAAAAAAAACAAACACTATTTCTACTACTAGAACTGTTCATAATAGATAACTTGAAAGCAATTGGTTTAGAAAAAAATTCAGAAAAATCTGATTTTTTTAAAATAAAACAGCAGATGGTTCCAGGGGCTGCTCTGGCTTCTAAAAAGCTGGCGCCAAAAAAATCGCCAAGTGCAATTTTCTGTCGCCAGTTTTGTAAAAGTGTCGCCATATTAGAAATCGCTAGTTCACTATATCATATATGACATAGCGAAATTGTTTAACATTATGGGTAACGTCGGACGAAATCCAAGTTTGCCAGACTCTTAATTCAATTTTTCAAAAGTTTGGTCTCGAGCAGCCCGTACACTAAATGTATTTTAATCATGAAAAGATGTGTGAGTGATTTCTTGTTGGCAGAAAACAAAAATTTTACAGTAATTTATTAGAAACATCTATTCCCGTGAATGAACATAAAACCGGAAATACTGAAAATGGAACTACGCATGTGTAACAGTTTTCTAATTACGAAATTAAGACGGACATCCGGTCCGGAAATCACTCAACAACGATGTCAGTTTTCATACCTGTATTTAATTAATTACATTATAAAAAAACTATTACTACAAAAATATGTTTGTTCTGTTATTTTTATAAATTGTATTAACAGCATCAATTGTTTTATTACACTTCTACTCCAATGTAATGCAGGTAAAGCTGCTTTTCATCAGACAACTTTGTTGATTCATTTATTGCCGATTTCCGTTTAATAACTCCAAATAACACACATGTCACTGGATACTACACAATACACGTGTATTTACGACCATATAAGCCGACAAAGGATCTTTAATGATGCAATCGCCGATTACCGATAAATTTAAAACGTGCATGCATCGTTTAACACTATAAAACCTTGGCGCCAAAAAAATCGCCAGACGCAGTATTTTGTCGCCAAATGAAAAAAAAATCGCAATTGGCGACATTGGCGAAGCCCAGCGCGGCCCCTGGGTTCGGTTTCCAACTTTTGTTCCAACCCCAATGTTTGGAACAAATTTGAAAACATTACTGATAGCTGTGAACAAATGGCATCTAATATTAGAACATTATGACGTGGGTCAGTCATGTATTTCAGTCGTGTGATGTAAGCTTGATGAGAGCTGAATTTTTATCTTGAAGAGTTTTATAAATGGAGAATTTAAACTATATACAATCCTCAATGTTAAATAATTCCCTTTAATTCAGAACAACAGGTAACTTAAAAAGTATATCAGATTGCTGTATTCCTAAAATATACTTACATTATTTGTCAGATTTTCTCATTTTCAGATCAAATGTTTGATGCTCAGGGAATGTATGATATGCAGAGTCCATCAACAATGTCAGATCCTAGTATGTCCCCCTCCCCACCACCCCCTCCCAGAATCTACAAGCCTTGTGTAGTATGTAGCGACAAGTCATCAGGGTACCATTATGGAGTTAGTTCTTGTGAGGGGTGCAAGGTATGTATTGGACAATAGGGGCAAGAAAAAAAACACAGAAATGCATGAAAAAAAACCAAACATTTCAATATAGACACTGTATATAAAGAATAGAATACGCAAAAACTTATTCTACAAGAAAAACTGAAAAGATAACAAGTAAAGAAGGCCAACCTTAAAAGCTTAATGTTTTGAACAACAATTTTGAGACATGATTAGATAGTCAAATTTGTTACCATTTTTACCTTTAATACTCCTGTAAAGACACTGTTTTGTAGGAAACAATTAGTTTGGGTTGCACATCAAAGTATAGCGAAAGGTCTGCTAGTAATTAACATGATTGTACAATAGAAATCAAACTACTTAAAAGGACTTAAAAGATCATACAAGGGGTAGTAATAGGGTTTTCTTTTTGAAATTACGAACACAAACAACTTGTAAGTAAATGTTTGTTAAGACAATATAATTTTTCTGGAAATAATTATTCTTCAAATTATTTATTGAGAATGTTTTTATGAAAAATTTCCTGACAGTAAGTTTTACTTACCAAAATTTGTATTAGCAGATTCTAATCATGTGATGCAGAATGCCGTAGAGCTATGCTCGCTATTATATGTTAAATCAAACCCATTTGCTTGGCTTCTCTCTCAGTACAAGCAAATCATACTACATGTCATATTTGTGCTTTTCATTAAAAAGTTGAAAAACCTCAATAAATGTATCTTTGGGCCTTTCTACAAATAGGTATGCAGAACATATGAATTACAATTCGTAGAAAGCATTTCAGATCATACAAAAATTTATGCATCGTCAGTCTGAACATCTTGGTTGACAGTAATTCAGAAAAAAACTACAAATGCATGATTTCCAATAGTATTGATAAGGCCACACACAAGGAGTCGTTGACATAAATTACTTCATGTTTATTTAACATGAGGAGTATTTCTTTGTCAAAGACTTAACATGTTGTCACATTCCTTTCCCAGGGCTAACTGTAGGAAGATGTTATTAGAGTTCAGTCTCACTGGTTCATTATCCAAAATGCTGTTGACAAACATGCCATTCGGCCTACAGCTATGGACTTTTAAGAACCTTTTTTGCAGTTGTTTATATATTAATGAGTTGGAATAATCGTTCATTTTGGATATTTCTTCAGTTTAAGTTGAGGTGTGTTTTATTCAAGTTCAAACAAATGGAGGTGGTTTTACTTTAAATGAAACTCGATATATATTTATTTAGAAAGGAAATAGAGTGTTTTATTAAAATTTATTAATGTTCAGGAAATATAATTAAGTCAAACACCATATACAGCATGTTTTAATTTCAGGGTGAAGCGTGACATTGACTGGTGGATATTGTCTTGTTCAGTTTTTATAAAAAATTTTTGAGGTGTTAGTAGAGTTATATTGTTATTTTAATGGAAAGTTTAACATTTCAGTTCTATAGTGCAGAACATAAAAACAAACATTTTGAACAATGTTAAGTTTTCTTTTGCCTTGGACTGTTTTAATATTATTTTTAATTATCTATACTAGTTATGTTCATTTTTATAGGGCTTCTTCAGACGAAGTGTTCAGAAAAATATGCAATATACGTGTCATAAAGAGAAGAACTGTGTTATCAACAAAGTTACCAGAAACAGATGCCAGTATTGTCGTCTGCAAAAGTGTTTTGCCACAGGGATGTCCAAAGAAGGTATGGAAGAAAGAGGTGAATTTATATAAAACAAGTATACAGGCATAAAAATACTCTGTATTCCTGTCATTGTCTTACACTAAAGCTGCTAACAACAAAGTTTTGCTAAGGAAGTGACTACCATTTTTGTACACAAAAACAATTTGTGTATTGGGTCTTGATTTTGGCAATCAATGCATCCTTATACTATATTTATGTACAGTGCAGTCAACACTGTTGTGTGATTTTTCTGTATTTAGCAGATGTATGGAGTTCATATAGGTGTATTTAATTTTTCTTGTGTTTGGCCATGTAAAGATGATGACGCCTAAGGTAAAAAAATCTATGTAATATTCATTAGCAATGCCCATAAAGAGATCAAAACAACCAGACAATAGCAAATTATTTTGTAAGTACATCATAGATCTACTGTTGTACATCATAGATCTGCTGTTGTACATCATAGATCTACTGTTGTACATCATAGATCTACTGTTGTACATCATAGATCTACTGTTAATCGTGATATTGTACCTATGTATACATAACTGTAGCCTACAGTAAATGTGCATATTTGTATGTCACATGTAATATTTGTGATTTTTTTTTAAATAACATTTTTTCTTTCTTTTACAGTTTTTGTAACACTCTTGTTTTCTAGCGTTTGTTTAGTTTCCTAAAGTCTGTCATAAAAAGGTTTTTAAAATAATTGATTCTGTCACTACAAAATTTATCATGTGGTAAAAAAAAATACTTTAAAATTCAATTTAAAAAATATGAATGCTCATGTAAACAATACTCGGCTTGGTGATACATGTAGCTACAGGCATTGTAAATGTTAAAAAAGTGTTTTTGTTTTTTTTTGTTTTTTTTTCATGATTAACTGAGAAAATGAAACATCAACCTTGGTTTCCAGAAGACAAGTCTGTACTGTGCATATCATAATTCTTTATACAACATACATTAGTCAGGGATTACTGTAAAGTCCTATGTTCTTGTTACAGCTGTGAGAAATGACAGAAATAAAAAGAAAGCAAAAAGATCTGAGGATGGTACACAGTCAGAAGAACTTACAGAAGATGAACAAGCAATGTTACAAGAAATTTTGGAAGCTCATAATGAAACATTCCAAAAGCAAGAAGAAGCAACTCCGTCAAGAGTTCCTGAAATAAAGACCAATGGAATCAAATCTGAAAACCCAGTTATAAAAGAAGAAGTATTTATCAAGTTTCTGTGCTTAAAATTGATATAGTACAAGATATTCAGAATATATATTTCTGTAGTAAACAATTTTGTGCAACATGTTAATATTGGTCAGCAGTAATTAAAGAAGTCTCTTAAAATCATATAATTATGTAAAACAATGTTTGTTCAAATAGAGTTTAAGTACTGCTTGCAGTTATAATTTGTCAGTTTGATCATGGCACCCAGGGATACTTGGGATAGGAAGCCAGACTACTTAGTAAATAACTGTGTATTTAGGCAGATAAATAGTCCTTGACAGTTAAGGTTAAATACACCTCTGTGAAATGTAAATCACTACTGTTGTATGTGTATTTCATCAAATACAGTCATATATTTGGTGTTTATTTCAAAGTTAAATTAATCAAGGGCTGTAATATTTATTCTCATTCTTCTCAGGGAAGCTTGTCCAACCTGTAACATCTTTCACATTTTTTTCTTTTGACCTACGCATTAGACATTGTACATGTGGACTTTTAACCATTTGTATTATGATTTTGCTTAGTGTACATGTTATTTTACTCCTTTTCCTGCACTATTTTATTGCAACATGTATTCATACACTTGATCCATTCATCAAACAATGAAAAATAATCAACAATCAATCAATCAAAAAATTATGTAACAATACATTTTGTAAATATTTATTTAATATTTTAGGAATTAGAAAAGGCAAAAGTGGAGAAGATTATGCTATGGGAAAAAGTAACTGAACTTTCTTCTAAAGGAATTATAAAAATTGTGGAATTTGCAAAAAAGGTTCCTGGCTTTGCTACTTTATCTACCTCAGATCAAATCACATTGTTAAAGGCAGCATGTTTGGAAATAATGGTAAGTGTCAGATGTGTTGACATGGTCATTTTTCAATACCCACTTAATCAGGAATAGGGGATACCTGTTAAAGATAAAAATAAATATGTAATTTTGTAATAGTGGGAAAGCAGGCTGAAAGAAGAAATGTGCTAAAAGGAAGATTCTGACAATTAAACAGTAATGTTCGGAAAATTATTTTTATTTATATTTTGTATTTAGAGTACAAAAACTTATTATCTTTATTGTTTTAGGAAACTTTTTATTTAAACAATCATAAATTAATAAATTAACTTGTATGAGCATCATACTTGTATTTCAGAGGTGAGCCCTATATTAAAGGCATATATTTAATGTCTGTAAATTCATCCATGTCTTAAAATTAATACTTTGTTCAAGTAACACAAAAGCAAGGTTGCTTCAACTTTTATTTACATCGGTCAACCTATACACATTCGGGGTTTTTTAATGCCCCCACGACAACATGTCGTGGGGAGGGAATTAAGTTTTACTCATGTCCGTTCGTCAGTACAAATTTCCATCAAGCTTTTCTCAGAAACCGTACATGAGAACAATTTGAAATTTGGCAGGTTGATTCAGTATCAAAAGTTGTACGTCCTAAGCAGCTTTCAGACCTGTCTGACAACTTCTTCCTGTTTGGGACTTCATTTAGTGCGGGGGCATCTGTGTCAGATGGACACATTCTTTGATTTTTTTTAGTATTTTTTTTTAAGAGATTGAAATCATTGGTTCCTGTCAATCCTTTCTTGATGATTTTTTGTGTGTGCCCTGAAATGCTGCTTGGTGGACATTAACCAATCAATTTATGCTTATATTTTTGGTTTAATTCAGAAATTCAACATGGCTGCCCAGGTTAATACTGCATTTGAATGGCTGAAATAAAATAAATATTGAAATTACACATTGAAACTGATTTTTGTTTCGCCTGCGACGAAAGTCGCTGGAGGCGAGACATATGTATGGGAATCCGGCGGCGGCGGCGTAAACACTTGACATCTTGCTTCATATCTTTGTAAGCCCAAGCCCTAGGTCCATCAAATTTGGTCCAGAGGTAGCTTATGATGAGTACTTGCCAGTCAGTCATCTGTCACCTGACCTTGACCTCAATTTCACGGTCCAGTGACTACGTTAAAGTTTTTGGGTTACGACAGTTCCTCTGTAACTATGCATGGTAGGATGACAATATTTGGTGTATAAGTTACTGATGACTAGTACATGACTGTCTGGTAGGTGTCACCTGACCTTGACCTCAATTTCACGGTCCAGCGACTACGTTAAAGTTTTTGGGTTACGACAGTTCCTCTGTAACTACGCATGGTAGGATGACAATATTTGGTGTATAGGTTGCTGATGACTAGTACATGACTGTCTGGTAGGTGTCACCTGACCTTGACCTCAATTTCACGGTCCAGCGACTACGTTAAAGTTTTGGGGTTACGACTGTTCCTCTGTAACTACGCATGGTAGGATGACAATATTTGGTATATAAGTTGCTGATGACTAGTACATGACTGTCTGGTAGGTGTCACCTGACTTTGACCTCAATTTCACGGTCCAGTGACTACGTTAAAGTTTTGGGGTTACGACAGTTCCTCTGTAACTACGCATGGTAGGATGACAATATTTGGTGTATAGGTTGCTGATGACTAGTACATGACTGTCTGGTAGGTGTCACCTGACCTTGACCTCAATTTCACGGTCCAGGGACTGCATTACAGTTTTTGGGTCACGATAGTTCCTCTGTAACTACGCATGGTAGGATGACAATATTTGGTATATAGGTTGCTGATTAATAGTACATGACTGTCTGGTAGGTTCCACCTGACCTTGACCTCAATTTCACGATCCAGTGACTACGTTAAAGTTTTTGGGTTACGGCTGTTCCCCTGTAACTATGCAGGGTATGGTGACAATATTTTGTATACAGGCCGCTGCTGATATTTAATGCTATTTACGTAATGCTTATGACGAAATTTATTTTCGTAACTGATGCAGAATGCAGGCGAGACGTTTTTCTGTGTCCACACTTGTATTTTGTTGTGTAAAGAATCTTACTGGAATTTGTTTAATTAAAACAACGTTCACTAAATATGCAAATTGTGGTAGATTTAGCAAAACATTAATTGAATCACCCTCCAAGCAAGGTGGCAATTAATCTAGACAGTTCTAGTCTACTTAATATTGTTTCGTCAAAGCCATGAATATGAACTGCTGTCTTGTGAGAATGAGTAGTTCAACATATATTTCATTTTTGTCTTGCCTGCGACGAAAGTCGCTGGAGGCGAGACATATGTATGGGAATCCGGCGGCGGCGTAAACACTTGACATCTTGCTTCATATCTTAGTAAGCCCAAGCCCTAGGTCCATCAAATTTGGTCCAGAGGTAGCTTATGATGAGTACTTGCCAGTCAGTCACCTGTCACCTGACCTTGACCTCAATTTCACGGTCCAGCGACTACGTTAAAGTTTTTGGGTTACGACAGTTCCTCTGTAACTACGCATGGTAGGATGACAATATTTGGTGTATAGGTTGCTGATGACTAGTACATGACTGTCTGGTAGGTGTCACCTGACCTTGACCTCAATTTCACGGTCCAGCGACTACGTTAAAGTTTTTGGGTTACGACAGTTCCTCTGTAACTACGCATAGTAGGATGACAATATTTGGTGTATAGGTTGCTGATGACTAGTACATGACTGTCTGGTAGGTGTCACCTGACCTTGACCTCAATTTCACGGTCCAGCGACTACGTTAAAGTTTTTGGGTTACGACAGTTCCTCTGTAACTACGCATGGTATGATGACAATATTTGGTGTATAGGTTGCTGATGACTAGTATATGACTGTCTGGTAGGTGTCACCTGACCTTGACCTCAATTTCACGGTCCAGCGACCACGTTAAAGTTTTTGGGTGACGACAGTTCCTCTGTAACTACGCATGGTAGGATGACAATATTTGGTGTATAGGTTGCTGATGACTAGTACATGACTGTCTGGTAGGTGTCACCTGACCTTGACCTCAATTTCACGGTCCAGCGACTACGTTAAAGTTTTTGGGTTACGACAGTTCCTCTGTAACTACACATGGTAAGATGACAATATTTGGTGTATAGGTTGCTGATGACTAGTACATGACTGTCTGGTAGGTGTCACCTGACCTTGACCTCAATTTCACGGTCCAGTGACTACGTTAAAGTTTTTGGGTTACTGCTGTTCCCCTGTAACCAAGCATGGTAGGATGACAATATTTGGTATATAGGTTGCTGATGAATAGTACATGACTGTCTGGTAGGTGCCATTTGACCTTGACCTCAATTTCACGGTCCAGTGACTACGTTAAAGTTTTTAGGTTACTGCTGTTCCCCTGTAACCAAGCATGGTATGATGACAATATTTGGTATATAGGTTGCTGATGAATAGTAAATGCTTGTCTGGTAGGTGTCACCTGACCTTGACCTCAATTTAACGGTTCAGCGACTTCGTTAAAGTTTTTGTATTAGGACAGTTCCTCTGTAACTATCCATAGTATGGTGACAATAATTGGTATACAGGCCGCTGCTCATAATTAATGCTATTTACGTAATGCTTATGACGAAATTTATTTTCGTTACTGATGCGGAATTCAGGCGAGACGTTTTTCTGTGTCCACACTTGTTTGTAAAAATTTTATATCAGCACTTTTTCAAAATTTTGCTGATGATCTTTATTGTAAAATACAACATAGTAGACAGTTGAAGTAATCTTGATATTTGTGTCACTTTTCAGAATAAAAAGGTTCAAATGATTTTATGTTAGTAGTTTTGGTCACGTGTGTTCAATGTAAGCGATTTACAGGTTATTAGATTTTCTAAGTGGTATATATAATTAATTTTCCAAAAGTTATAAACAATCTAATCCCAGTTGAAATTCTTTAACGAAGCATTTATACATGTAGTTGTTTTATTTAACAAATTCTAAGAACTACCCTGTTTCATGGTCGAAATTTAAATAAGCCTTTTTTGACAAACTAACCTATTTGATTGTTAAATTATATTTGCTTTTTTTCAAAATTCTAATAATTACCCTATTTCATTGTTAAATTTATTTATTTGTTATTTCACAAATTTCAATAATTTCCCTTTTTCATTGTAAGTTTAACTTTAATTTTCTTTACAGATTTTAAGACTTAGTTCACGATATGATGTTGAAAAAGACGTTATGTGTTTTACTGGGGGTGTAACATTAAACCGTCAACAATTACAAAATGGTGGATTTGGTACACTAACGGACACTATATTTTCTTTTGCTTCGTCATTAAAATCAATGGAAGTCGATGATCTGGAATATGCAGCTCTGTCTGCAGTGTGTTTAGTTAGTAATGGTTAGTATTCATATTGAATGTATGTCGATACTCTGGCATATACAGAACTGTCTGCAGTGTGTTTAATTAGTAATGGTTAGTATTCAAATTGAATGTATGTCGATACTCTGTGGCATATACAGACCTGTCTGCAGTGTGTTTGGTTAGTAATGGTTAGTATTCAAATTGAATGTACATGTATGTCGATACTCTGTGACATATACAACATTGTCTGTGGTTTGTTTAAGTTAGTTATCATTACCGTAAAAAGTGTCGTATTGTCCGCAGTTTTTTTCTTTTAATCTAAGTCGGAAAGGAATGGTGCGGATTATACGTAAATACAAACTCGGTAGAGTTTTTTTTTGACCCGTTGATTGTTGTCACTGGCGGTCGCCATTTTGTTGTTGTGTTAGATGCGGTATTTTCGTACTATTCTAACGTGATTCTTTTATAAACTTTCATTATGTATACTTTGTAATGATATTAATTTTACTTAAATTATTTTTATTTATGATTTTAATTATATATGACAAATAAAAATTGAAACGGATACGAAAATAGAGGATGTTTAAACCAGCTATGCGTAAAATGCAAATGGCGTCGTTATGTAATGTTTCAGTACGTTGCAGAAGATCGATGTTTTGGTTGCAATCTTTGAGGGATTGAAATAAAACGTGTTATCTTTTTTCTTTTCTTTGTTTACGTTGATAAATGAAAGTTGACAAATCGGTTTGGTTTCGAAATGTGTGAGTATTCGTTTAACAATGATCAACATAGACGATATGACAATGCACTATTTTTAATTTTATTTATTACAATCGTAAGAAATAAATAAAACGATAAACATTAATGATATTTTAGAAGAGAATAAATTACATATTACAGTAAAAACTTTTTAAAAAGCGCGCCCAAGTCGGACTCGGATGTCATCATCATGACGCGTTTTGTAAAAACTTGTACGTGCGGATTGTACATGCATATAAGAATTTTTCTGCAATTTTCTGGTCCAAGAAAGGGGTGCGGACAATACGTAAATGCGGACTATACGCAACGTTTTACGGTAGTTTTCTGTTTAATTTGAAGTTTATCATTTGTTGGTTTATTTATACAGGGTTTAATGCTACTTTTAGCAATTTTTATATGGCCATCAAAGGCGGGCCTTATTATGGGAAGACACATGGCAGGAGGGCTGCGTCAACAGCAATGTCCACACTATGACTCAAACAGTTGTTGTCTGATCTTCATGAAACTTGCGGGGAATGTTTATGGGCACATTATCTTGTACAAATATGTTTTTGTTTGTTTGTTTGAATGATGTTTAACGCCACTTTCAGCAATTTTTCAGGCCCCTGAACAAATATGAGAACCATTCAAATCACTTCAGCTACATCAGAGTTATCGCCTTTATTTATACAAAAAAGGCAAATTGGCCTTGTCCACTTTCTATCTGAAACAGTTGTTGTCCGATCGTCATGAAACTTGGGGAAATGTTTATGGGCATAATATCTCAACCAAGTTTCAACTTTGATAACCAGCTTAATCCCCTTACACACTTCAGAGTTATGGCTCTTAATTTTTACAAAAAATGCCACATTGGTCTCTGCTCTTAGGGAAATAGTGGTCTTCATGAATGTTTGTGGAATAATTGGTGTCCCAGGTATTAAATTGCTGGTTTTATTATGATGATGAGGTTTCCCATGATTTAAATGCCCTCTAACTTACTATTAATATGGCTTGTTATTAAATCCATTTCACAGTTCATGCTCCCTGGGATATAATTGACACCTCTGCAAAACCCCATTATTCTTTGGTATTTAATTGGCTGGTTATCAAGTTCATTGGGGTTATAAGGATTTTGGCACCTTAATACATGTGCACACATGCACATTTCTGTCAAACTTTTCAACTTTTTCATTTACCAGAATTTTCGAAAGGCCTTTTTGTGGCACATTGGCACTTGTTCAGCTATATAATGGTGTCCAGTTTTTATTGTCAGAGGAGGCTGGAGTACATGGTATAAACCTCAAATGTTTAGAACACAAACTGACAAATTTGGAGTCAAGCACACTTTTCTGCAGTAAGGTTCAGAGTGGCAATCTAAGAATAGAAAGGCCACATGACCAACTACTAGAGAACTAACTACATTAACCACTCAGACACTGAGGCCCCTAATTTGAAGTTGATAATCAGGAACAATAGCTAGTATTAAGATTTAATTAGATATGTCTACAGTAACAAAACACAATGTTACTGTATCCACATTCTAAACAAATGTTCCAATTCCTTGTCTGCAGTATCCTCATAATATATCGTTTTTGTTTATGTTTCAGATCGCTCAGGTTTGGAAGATCCTACAAAAGTTGAGCAATTACAGGAACCAATATTAGAGGGATTAAAACATTATGTTAGATCAAAACGCAAAGAATCACCTCATGTATTTGCTAAAATGATTATGAAATTAACTGATCTCAGGAGTATAAGTGTAAAAGGTTGGTATTTATAACAAATTTATTTGTATACGCCCACTTCGAAGTTGACATACATGCAAAATTTTGGTTGCAGTTTTCTAAGCAACTATAGGATGCATAGGCCTGATATTTTGCATATTGCTTTATATTCCTTTGTCCTATAGTCCCGGGGGCCTCTGTGGCCGAGTGGTCAAGGTAGTTTGTCTACTATTGATCACGTGGTCTGTCAACACTGAGATCGCTGGTTCGATTCTCACTGCAGGCAGGGTGTACTCGACTCTTAACTTAATTGACAAGGATTGCCAGTTTTCCTACCGCAGGTCGGGGATTTTCTCCAGGTACTCTAGCTTCCTCCCCCAATAAAAACTGGAAGCCATGATATAGCTGAAAAATTGGTGAAAGTGGCGTTAAAACACCATTCAAACAAACAAAAAACCTATAGTCCCATATGGTGTAAAGTGATTTTATGCTCCTTGGTCATCTATTTTCCTGTTAACTGAATACTTTGATTTTTACACATAGTTGACATACATGCAAAATTTTGGGGAAAGCAGGGGTATTACTAGTGAGCATTAGCTCACAGTCCACACTTGTTTTAGAATAAGGCAATCAACATTGTCCTCCTAACAACTTGCTGTGTTATGCGAAAGATATTGACACCTGACATTATTTAGAAATGCCATATTTTTCATGTTTTTTTACTATTAAATCATTCATGGAGAAAAAATATGATAACTAGTGCCAAAACACATTCAGATTTGAATTAAATTTTTAACTTACAAAATCTAACAGTGTTATTGTGCACCTCATATTTCACATTTTGATTGCAATTCTAGTTGGGGGTTTCCGATAGCAAAACATGGACATGACACACACAGTGAGCATCTCGTATTTGCAATGCCACCTACACCACTGAATGGAATTTGATGAAACTCTCACAGAATCTTTGTCACACAATACCATTATGCGCTGATATTTGACATTTGAATTAGAATGATAAAATTGGGAAGCAGGGGGTAGTTGTTAGTTACCATGTCAGTGTTCAATCTAGAGCTCACAATTGCGCCATTCCTGCATTTTTTGTTGAATTGACGCGCTTAAAAAACCTCCTGGGTCATTACTGGTGCAACGTAACTTTTCATTGCTTTGAGAAAAATTCCCCGATAGTCAACAGCTATGAGAAAGTCCCTTTAAAATATACTGGAAATATAACTGTATTCTGAGTCCTAAGTACGCTTTTTATCATGTACAATTACAATTTAGCAAGCATCTAAATCATGTAGACAATATATGATTGATTTTTTTATAACGTGTTGTTCATGCTTCAAGATGAAGCGTATTTCTTCATATTTTACTCCCATTGGAGATAAACGTGCACTTTTTGTCCGGTTGTCATGTCTCTATATTGGTTTTATTGACCCCTAGCTTTAAATTCTGGCCCCCTATGGTAAGTTATTAGGGCCATCATGACCCCTTAGGCCAAATTATAGATTGAACCCTGCATGTGCTTACAGATTTTCTAGATTTAATTTGTTTAAATCTTGTTGGCATCAGAATACAAATGTTATTATTATATATATGTAATCTTTTACAGGTGCTGAGAGAGTATTACATTTACGGCTTGAAATGCCAGATGAACTACCTCCGTTAATTATTGAAATGTTAGATAGAACAGAGAATGTGTGTATACCATGAGATTAAACTGTGTCATAATCAACAAACTTTTGTGTATTGCAACATTAATGGAATGGACATCTTTATAGAAAATACATGTCTGAAATATTTTCCGTTTTTGAGAGAATCTTCGGCATTTATTCATGTTATTGTTTTCATTTTTAAAGAAATCATCCATGTGTAAAAAGTTTTATAAAATACAGTCTACCAATATAATTGAAATAAACATGCAAGGGATTTAAGTAAGCAGAAATGTCTATTGTTAAAGAATTGTCTGTTGTTGATGTTTACTGCCATATTTTTAAAATAGATTTTGCTGATTTTTCCAGATTTAGTATTTGTTGTCTTTTTCAGTAAATTTGGTACCTTTCAAGTTTTTTCTTTTATGTAAAAACTGTTTTATTTGTTTTCATCTATTTTTCTCATTAGTCATCTTGCTTTTTTTATTGCTCAAAATTTTAAATTTAAGATTGACACATTTAAAATACAGGCATTCTTAAATATTTTCTGCACGACTTTCAATGAATTGTTTGTCTTCCTTCTTAATGTAAAACATAATCTAACATGTTTCATTAAAACACACCAAGAAACATTAGTTTTAGTGAGTTATTGAAAAATAAAATATATTATCGCTATTTTGCAGTATTTTCCTTTAATCTTTGTGTGCAATATTATTCCATCTCTCTCTACTAGCGTGAGATGGGCCCATCTCAGCTCACTGTCAAGACGTCATTTAATGAACACTGTGACCTCACAATGTTACAAAACAGCAATAAACAGATTATTTACGTTTTATGAAACTTAATGCATTTTCTTGTCATCTCATCTCAGGGCTGTCGCCCTTAGATGCAATATGGACGAGAAAACGCATCTCCTTTCAAAAAACGTAAATAATCTATAAATCTGGTATTAGTTTAGGTTTGTGAATCAAACTGTCCTAAGGTTGTAAATTTAACTTGTTTTATATAAGACATGATTTAATGGTTCTGTGTAAAATAATGATAAAGTTGTTAACCTAATATCTTTCAAATTTACTGTGATTTTGGACTATAGGTCTAGACCCATGGAGAATATTCCAATCACAGGTAGGCATGTATCCCAGAAAAGGTAGAATGGAACATTTACAAAAATCTTTATGTGTATTTTAATATTGATTTGGTGACTTTAATGTATTTGTTTTCTTGTAATAACATATTCATGTGTTTATTGGTTCAAGATAACATTTTTATTTTTTGAATAATTTTAATAAAAGTTTTTTCTTTTAAGTTGATTTAAACGTATTTCTCAGAATTCGTTTCAGCTTGGTTCAGATGTGACAATGCACATTTATTTGTATATATAACTATATTCACATAATATGTTAAATGTTGAGGTTATGAAACGGAAATATGGAATTTGTGGTGATAGCATAGTATGTTGCATTTGGAAAGTTTTTATTGATGTAATTCAATTATCATAATCATGTAAAATCTACCTCAGGGACTAGTGTTAACAAAATTTCCTAATATATTCTATTTTGTAGATATTTTGTATTTACCGTAGATTTTTAAAAATTATCAGTATTTGCTTACATGGGCAATCTTATTGTCAGTTTGACATTACTTGATGGGCTTTTTTGGCATGTAGTAATCAGTAAATTTTCTTCAGATGTTAATGGTCAAACTTTTTTTGGCATTCCTTTATTTGAAGCCCAATTTTTTGGCATTTGTCAGTTATCTGGTATTTTAAACATATCAAAAATGGGCATTTTTATATGACTAAATAGCAGGTTTACTTATATATTATGTGTACTTTTGCACCAATTTATCTTTTTAGATTAAAGGATTAAATAAACCAATGTCTGTCTAGAAAAGGAAAGGAAAAAATAAAAGGTCTAAGGGATAATTTGTTAATTAAAAAAATGTCTGGTATGGCACTTAATTTTCTGTCTTTTGCAACACTTTGGTCACATAGATTTGGATTGAAGTAACATTGCATACAAAAATATGTTTTACGGTTTAATGTTTAAAACAAGTGCAGATAACTCTGTATTTTAAATATTCTCAATTTAAGCTCTTTACAGTTGCCACATTAGAATAAAGTTGGGAAGTTTTAAACATAAATATAAAGTTTAACTGTCCTAAATGTTATTTGACTGGTTCTAACAATTCAACTCTCGCAAAAATAAATTTGCCAGGGTAAAATCTTGCAACTTTTAAAAATAATGTTATATGACATTTTAAAATAGATCCTAATATACACAACTTCATTTTGAAGCATTTTAAATATATGTTCTTTTAAGGATACAGTTGTCATGGATACTCGCTACATTGAAGAAGAATATATTAAATAAAAGTGAGCAGTGGTCTATCTAATAACCATTGATTTCCTTCATTGTTAACTGATAGTAATTTGGCAGTATATTAAAGGTACATTGCTCTACAAGGCCCAACCAATTTTAGTTGCATTCTTTAAGAAGTTACATTGTGCTTGAAAGCCCAAAGCATTTTTTTTTGTTTTTTAAATACACTCACTCTCAAATTCAATGTAAGAATTGATTATAAAATTCAGAAACCTATTTTTTTAAATATTAAATTTTTCTATTAAATATAGATTATTCCAGATTCAGTTATTTATTTTGTATAATCAAGTTTAGAGATTCTTAACAACTAGGAGCGTTGGGTATTGTCACACACAATATGTGCTTTACCAATAATGATTTTTGATTACCCAATAATAGCTTTCAAAAAAGTCTCTTTCTTTTATCAGTGTTTTTACTAGTCTTCAGATCTTATAATTGTCATCTGCCAAAGTTTTGTGTTCATGTTATGTTGGTGTGCTGAGGAGATTATACCAGATTTTTACATAGGTATAATCCATGCAATACATAATGACCAATATTGTAAGAATAATTCCAGCCATAGCTTCTTGGTAAGGAGACGTGTAAATCATGTATTTAGTTGTAAGACTAGAACAATATAAACTTGTATATGTCGTGTAAATTTTAATGGTCAATTTTCTGTTAAACACATTTAATTTGGACTACATTTTTTACACGATTTTTTTTTAATTCTATTTTTGTCAGAAGTAATTGTAGTCTGAAAAATATGTTACTCTTTATTAAAGATAACTATTCTGTTGTAGCCTTATTTGATAAGTACACATTCTATTTTTAGACATGTCTACCTGCTACTTTAATCTTCAGTTTAGAAATAAGTTAAAATTCTGTTGCATACATGTATTTGTTTAGTGTCAACTGAATATTTTATATATTGCATGAAGTGATTGATCAGCTGGTTTGAACCAATGAAACAATCATTCTCAATGAATTAAATCAAGTTTCTAACTTTAATAAAAATTACTGATTATTTATTATAGTACTAAAGAACTGTAATTTTTTGTTTTTGAGAGTATATATTGTTTTCTATTTATTTCTTATTTAGGATTTCAAATTCCTCTTGTTCATTTTCTAAAATTCATGTACACTGTTTGTTACAGCGATAACTCTAGGATGGTATTATTTATGTATTTTGTTGGTTGTATATACATTCATATAATAAGTCTACATCTACCTCATTGGTAAAAATAAACTGTATCCCTGCGAACTTCTCGTTTTTCATTAGATCAGTTGACGGTCAGTTTCAGTTTTTTGTTACACTTGTCCTTTTACAGTCCTTCATCTGTAAAAATGACAAACAAAGTTTGTTAACATTTTAATCTTCTTATCAGAAACTTGTTGGCCAATTCAAACCACACCAATGTTTGCATAAAGTATTGAATATCATCTCTCAAGATTCATTATTTCTTCTTGATGGCTGCTATGGGCAATTCTGGCTTCTTTTGGCTGAAACTTACTCTGAAATTATAAGTCAAGTTTGAAATTTAATACAAAGGACGTATGTGATGTTCTTTATAGAGATTCTACATGTCATCTTGATAAAACGAAAAACATAGCTGCCATAGGGAATCCTAGGCTGGAATTTAAAAAAATGTCTCAAAAGCTAGCAGTTGAAATGTTTTGTAGCTTGGCACAAGTTACTCTAAAAAAACTACACACTAGGCAAAACTGAAGTACATGTACTAGTATGTCAAACCTTTATTGTTTGTTGATAGTAGACTTATAGCATAGGTGCCATAGATTGAATGATTAACTTTGGAACTGCTGCCTTTTCGTCTGTAAACTTTTTACATTTCAATCTTCTCTGAAACCACTGGGCCAATTGAAACCAAATATGGTTTATAATGAATGGACCTTTATACAGTTTGTGTTTTTATTCTGATTGGAAAATCGATATAGTTGCCACTGCTGACTTAATTTAACATAGGACCCTATCTGAAACTTGTTAACCAGTCGAAACAAAACTTACTCCCAATATTGTTTCGATTGTCCTCTTTAGAATTTGTTTTCTTTTTATGCCAATCTGATATTCAAAATGGCCACTACCGCTGGACTTCGTAAACATAGAACCCTTCAGAAAAAAAGTTTAAAACGGCTTTCTTTCTGAACCTGGTTTACCAATAAAAACAAACTTATCACGAATATTCATTGGATGCTTCTCTAAACAGTTTTTTTTAGTCAATCGGAAACTCAATATGGCCGCCACTGCAGGACTTCGTTTAATATATGACCCTATGGGACAATTTTTTTTTAAAGGCTTCTCTCTGGATCTGGATCTGGATAAGTACGTTGCAGGACCAATTCTGGTATCAATGGCAACGGGAAGAGAGAGCAGTCGGGTTTAATAACACGACGGGAGAGCTGCCTTGAAGCTCTCAACTGATGTTGCACAGACTATAGAATTTGGTAGCTTATTCCAGTCAGAAGTTGTTCGGACGAAAAAAGAGTTTTTGTACTGTTCTGTCTTGCCTATTATGACTTTATAGCACTTGGTATTATTAAGTTCAAATTTGTTGACGATATTGTCTGATTTATAGTCACTATATTGTTTAGCTCTGATGTTACGTTTCTGTCTTTCTGGAGTTAGCACAGATTCAGGTGGAATAGCTGGTACCAACCCCTCAGTCACCTTGTAGAAGAATGTTAGTCTACTCAGGCGTCTGCGGTCCTGGAGGCTCGGTAGCTCGAGATCTTTCATCAGTCTTGTGATGCTGCCTTCCTCTCTACTGCTGTGGTCCCCACTGATGAAGCGCACTGCTTGACGTTGGACACGTTCGATGGAGTTGATATCCTTGACATAGTAGGGGTCCCATACTATTGATGCGTACTCTAAGAGTGATCGAACTAACGAGATATAAGCTTGTTTCCGGCAGTCCTTTGGGCAGTATCTTAAGTTACGGCGGAGGAAACCAAGAGCGGAGTTGGCTTTTTTTACTGTTTTGGTGATATGGGCATCCCACTTGAGGTCTGAAGATATGATTGTACCAAGGTATGGGTTTTGCTGAACTTGTTGGAGTATGTGGTTATCCAGTTCGTAGAAGTGTGATGATTTGTTGTTGATACTAAGCAGATAACACTTTTTGGCGTTAAAAAAAAGACCGGTTAACCAATTGAAACAAAACTTACTAACAAATTGTATGGAAGATTCTCTATCAAGTTTGTTTTTTATGCCAATCGAAAATTGTAAACGAATCCTTGTCCGTTCGCCCTAGTACATTCCGAATATTTGTCGCACGGTCTTCTACAATTTTTGGGGCCTCGGTGGCCGAGTAAGTTAAGGTAGTTCTACTATTGATCACGTGGTCCGTCAACACTGAGGCTGCGGGTTCGAGCCTCACTGCGGACAGGGTGCGATCGACTCCGATCTTAATTGACAAGAATTGCCAGTTTTCCTACCGAAGGTACGGGGTTTCTCAGGATTCCTCCCCCGATAAAAACTGGACGCCAGGATATTGATTAAAACAATTGTTTTATGCAGACAAAATGGCCACCTTTATCATTACAGACTAATTCTAATATTACGTGCTTAAAGGCTTTGAGACCACAACTGTGGTAAAAAATGATTTATCTATGAGCAACACGCGCTGAAAAGGGCGTGTTTTAAATGGCTGTTCCAATTACAAAACCGTAACTCCCACCGGAAAGTTATTGCATATGACGTATAAATCTTATAAATAGCAACACGCGCTTTAATTATCCCGTTGCAATGACGGAAATAATGTTTTCTATAGGTACGAAAATATTATAAATGTACTCAAATTGTCTTATTAGAATAGAAATAATTTACGGAGGCTGTGATTTATCATTGTTTTACCAATTGATGACCATTATCGCTCGGAATAAAATAATACGACATAAATGGTCACCCCGTAGCTTTGTACAGTTGACGTTTAAATTTGTTTTCAAGGGTTAGTCATCAATTGCTAATCGGACTTGAAACGTGACTACCATAAGGAATCATACTTTTGCAGGCTGAAATATGAAACCTGTGTTTTCATAACATGGAATGCCGAATAAAGTGTTATTTTGTTAGCATATTTTCATTGAAAGGCGTGTTCTTTTTAGGGTCTAGGTTTACTGTTTGTAATGGTATGACAGATTGTTACACTATACCCTTTTTCTGTGTGACGAAATTTGTATCTAAACATTTTTTTCTGGAACTATTTTACAAATTTGTTCCTACATTGTTAGGTGTATTATACCATGGATCGGGGTATGGTGCGCGCTGTATATGCGCAAGGAGTTTCCAATCAGAGTTGTTTTACAAAATTAAGTTTTTGTATTGGTCATATTGATTAAATTTAAGATCGACGCTCACCCTTTCATAGTAGAACATTCTACGTCTTGACATGACTGATGTACATTTTCGAATTACGAATAAAAGGTTAGTCTAGTAAAATTGTGCATGACTTGTATTCCGGCAAAGCTCAAGAGTGTGCAAAAAATCATTTGTAATAACCTGGTAGGAGGTTCATTTCCTAAAGTAAATTTATCTCGTAGAATTATGTCAACTGAGCAAGACACATTTCCGTACATAACCTTTAGAGGATCATTTAGGAAGCATCCGTCGTATTTTGTGGATAATGATCTGTTGATAGGTGCTGTAAGCTGTAATTATTAATGCAATTGCAAGGTGATATACTAAGTAGTTAGTTTATACCAAGATGCGGGTCAACCTATTTCTATTTTATTAAAATCTGGTCGCAATTTTTATTTGCTTTTTGTTTTTGTATTGTTTTGAATGGAGTTTAACGCCACTTTCAGCAAATTTTCAGCCATATCATGGCGTCCAGTTTTTATTGGGGGAGGAAGCCGGAGTACCCGGAGAAAACCCCGACCTGCGGTAGGAAAACTGGCAATCCTTGTCAGTTATATAAGATTGGAGTCGAGAACACCCTGCCTGCAGCTGGAATTGAACCTGCAATCTCGGTGTTGACAGACCGGCCCCTTTTTTATTGCTGCTAATCTGTAAAGAATTGTAAGTCCTCATTTATTGTGTGTTCCCATTTTTTTTCAATACAAGTAACTTTATTGCATTAAGCAGCCGTAATGGATTAAGCAATGCAAAAAACAGTGTTTTTATAAATATACACCATTACCTTATAAAAGGTGGCGTTCTCACTTTTCCAATTCTAAAGATTGTTTTTATACATTCATCAAGACTGAGCTGATTAAAATCAGAATCATTAATTTTTAAATACAATCACTTCCATTAGTTCGGCAAAAAGGATATACTACTTCATCACATTTACAAGTTCTTGGATCTCCAGGATTCCATTTGTATCGACCTTATTCTATTTCTGTCTTGTTATCACCTATACAGAACGTTTGTTAATTGATAGCTATGAAGAAATGTTTTTACTGTTGTACATGTTGTTAACTTGAGCTAATATTATATTTTCGTACTAATCTTTAAATACCGGACACATTTTAGTAGATTTTTGGAAAGTGTCTTTATTGTTTGTGTGTTTGAATGTTGTTTAACGCTACCTTCAGCAATTTTTTAGCTATATCATAACGTCCAGTTTTAATTGGGGGAGCAGGAGTACCCGGAGAAAACCAACACACCCACGACCATCTTTAGCATAACTGGCAATCCTTGTCAATTAAGATTGCAATTGAGCACATCCTGCCCGCAGCGGACCTCGAACCCGCAACCTCAGTGTTGACAGAACACGTGATCAATAGAAGACGAACTACCTTAACCACTCGGCCATTGAGCTCACTGGAAGTATGGAAAGGTTATCAAAAATGGTCTGATTATTGTTCCTTATCAAGTCCCGATTCTGCTACTAGATCTGTCATCATATAAATCCTTAACATTGAATTATAGTTGATGTGAATTTGCAGGAATCATATTTTGTATTATATATTCTAAATGTAATTTCTATTTCATTTAAAATGCACGATCTTGCACCTTCTTATTAAGGTCTTTCCCACTTCCAGTGGGAAGACCTTCTTGCTTTTGCTTTGATTTTTTTTTTGGCCAAATTTCAAAATCAAACAGTTTAAAAGTACGCGACATATCATTTTGGTCTTTCACGACAAGTTTTGGGCAATGAAAGTCTATTTGGAATTCATCCTGTAAAATCGAAACATTTTTCTTTACGGAGTTGTCTGCCCAAACACCGAAAACCTTGTTATCGCGTAATCTATGGAACTATAGCAGATACAAGAAAACTGAAAAGTGACAAATGTTAATGAACTTTTCGGACATCTATTTGACATATTTTGGCTAAAATTTCTGACTAGCGAAGGCGAGCGGTATCACTTAAATTTTTCAAGGAATCCGCTTATCACAAAAACTCACAAACCATAAGTCTAAATCACAAAAGGTCTTCACCATTTGTCGTCCTGTGACATGTCCTTAAAGAAAATCTCAAAGTCAAAGTTCAGAAGTGACATCGACCTTAGGCCTCCAGTCTTGATGTCATTACAACTTAAAAACTATAACAGATAGAAAAAGACAATAAATGGGAAAAATACTCCTCTCATCAAGGCCTTCATTTGATACATTGATCCGAAACTGTAGGATGAACCGTTTTCGAATTCGAGCCCTTGACTCATTTCTGGTAATCAGTTTTTGGCATACAACTTGAAAACCGTTTGAGATAATATAGTAAACATATTATATTTATCATGATCACCAAGTCAAGGCCTTCAATTTGAGCCCAACTTCAAAGGTTACAGGTCAAGGTCATACCATAGCAACAAGGTCACCATTACGAAAAGTCAAGCAACCATATATATATATTTTTTAATCAGGATGATGCATCCAACTTAAATATGTTATTTTCAACCGGAAGTGGCATTTTGTCCCCAGCAACGGACACAAAAAGTCCTTGACAGCCATGTATTGTTTAACTCAGGACCATAGAAATAGTCTCTTCCGCCTAAAAAATGGCACAGCAAACAATGTAGTCAAGTTCAAAACAACAGATGAAGTAAAACTAATTTCTTACAAGAATCTGGGAAAGACCTTTCAAATTTTTCTTGAACAATTAGCCCTATCTTTATATATATCATTGTAATGTCTATTATTGTATTGAGGAGAGGACTGTGTAAGTATGAATTTACTTGTGTCAAATCCATTTTGTTTTATTACAAATAAAATATGTTTAAACTTAAAACTAAACTAATGCAGTATTTCTGCAAAGTAGAAGAATTTTATCTATCAAACCCAAAATTTACAATGTACCTTTTCTAGACTAACGATATCAATTTAATGGTAACTTATTCAGTTAGTGTAAAGATATTCTTGGTTGTTTTATAGTTTAGACCACTATATGTTTCTCCCCTATTTTCTATCATATTACCTATGATTAAAGAATCTAACAACTGTGCATTGTAAATCAACAGGACATGTGTTAGTTTTCAGCTCCAAGAGAATTTTAAGTATTTTGGGTGTAGATCATGTATTGTCATTGTAACAAAATTTGTCTTATTTATTGAATGCAGGCTTGTATCATTAGAGCATTGCAACACAAAGGTTATTCATTTGAAGGTATTAAAAGAAGGATCTCAAGTACTATCAATAACGTTATTATAAATACAGTTTTTAGCTTGTTCCAAAGTTCAGACTGTCAAAAAAATATCAAATGCACGACGAAGATTAACAAAACTAGGACACTTTTTGTATTCGTGACCAAAATTTAAAGATAAACTGTCAGTTGTTTTATTGTAAATTCTAAATTCAAGATGCTGCACTGCATGTTTTTTAATACCGCGTGACTCTCTTGTATTCATGGGCTGCGAAAAAATAATTTAGCGAGATATTTTCCTGTATTTATACTGATATTTTGTTAATCGCAACTGTCACTTGCTTACTCTTAAAACCAACTTAAAAACCGGCATAGGCAACAATACAATGTCCTGATTTACCAACCTATTTAAATTTAAGGTCGGGGTATAATTTTTTCTAGTTTTTTATGCGGATGGCATAAATTCATTTACGGTTATCAGGTTTTCCTCATTCTTCACATTTTTCATGCCGAGATCACAATGGTCTCACTGTGATCCTCAGCATGAACAATGTGAAGAATGAGGAAAAAACTGATAACCGCATAATATAGTTGGTTTAATCTTGCGTAATTGTATCCCTTTCAGGTCTGATTAAATTATTACTGCAGTACTTAATTTCAGTAACAGTACGTTGTATCCTCAGTAGAAATAAGATTCAATTGTATCTTTACTGATCATAAACTGAGTTTTAATAATTTACACCATCTTTGTAACAGCCTGCACTTCTTCATTGTTCCACGATTTTTTGTTTGTTTGTTTAAATTTTGTTTAACGCTAATTTCAGCATTTTTCGCCTATATCATATCTTCCAGTTTTCATTAGGGAAGGAAGCTGGAGTACCTGGAGAAATCCCCCGAACTTCAGCAGGAAACTTACTCTTCTCTGTTGATAAGCTTTCCACGTGCAATACTAAGTTGTCTTTTTGTCTTTTTCTATCATCACAATTTTACACAAATGTTTGCTAAAGATACAACTAACCTTTTAATTGCTGTTCTGCAATTTATTCAGTAGTTATTATTCTCCAAAGTAACAAATTAGGTTCTTCTATCATTTGGCCTCCGCCGTCTGCCCCTCTCAATAACATTTGCAAAATTCTTCTCTAAAACCACTTTACAATATTTTTTAACCAAAATCCTATTTAAGGGTACTTGCTTTTTATCTGTATCGTGGTTGCTACTAAAACTCATAAATTGGAATAGCTAAAGTTAAAATTGGCCATTTAATTGGACATAAAATGATACCCGCCACGTTTTATTGTTACATTTTACTGAATTACATATCAGCCTACAGGAACAGCTAACCATGATAACAGTCCATCCCAGAAGACAATTTTCAAATTGACCCTGGACCAACAAAAATAACTGCAAATTGGCACAACTAAAAAACTACATATGTGATTGTGCTGACAATTTAACCTGATCTTCATTTTTTAACAGCTGTGCAAAGTTTAAAAAAATCTGTTGACGCGTTCTTAAGTTATCATTTGGAAACCGCCAATTGCTGACAAAATAACCCATTGAATTGGCCTAAGTCGAAAACTTCAAATTGTTTTTAAGTTATCATCCTGAAACCACAAACTGTTGACCAAAAAAACTTGAATTGGCTTAGGTCGAAAACTACAAATTGGATTGTGCTGGAAATTAAATTTGATCTTCATTTTATGGTATTTCATAGCATCCCAAAGTTTAAATAAAATCTGTTGACCCGTTTTTAAATTACCATCTGGAAACCACATAAAGGCACGGACATACGGGTATCACATAAGACCCACCACTTTGTGTGGCGTGGTATAAAAGCTATTATCTAAAATTAATCAGTACATGAAGCTATACAAACGTTCATATTAGTCCGATGTTGCTTTATGACTACCAGTCGGTGTTATGATTTTTAAATCGTAAAAGTCGCCATTTAAAATTATTTTTAACAAAATTTTCAGTATATTTACTACTGCCCATAAATTTCTATTTTCTCAGTTTTTCTATTCTCAAGGTGTACATAGCTTTTGCCGGATTTTAGTAAATCGGAATTTCGAGAATTGTAGGCATACGACGTCTTATTTGGATTTAAAATCATTTAAGCCATTTCCTAAAGATTGGCCAACAAGTCCTAATAGAATTTGTTAGCCCTTAATGACAACTTTACATTGCATTTGTAGTAGCACTGTCATGTACGACGGCTTATTCGTGGCAAACAACAAAAAGAAAAAAAAATTATTTCGTTTCTACGGTCTATTAAATCGTTTGTACGATTTATTAATCCGTTTGTACGGTTAATTAAATCGTTTGTACGGTTTATTAAATCGTTTGTACGGGTTTAACAAACCGTACAAAAGGATTAATAAATCGTACAAACGATTTAATAAACCGTACAAACGATTTAATAAACCGTACAAACGATTTAATAAACCGTACAAACGGATTAATAAACCGTACAAACGATTTAATAAACCGTACAAACGAAATAATTTTTTTTTCTTTTTGTTGTTTGGCACGAATAAGCCGTCGTAGTCGTGTTATTCATCGATGTATATAAAGAGGGTTTTTTCATTGTGTAACCATAAACCATGGTTTTATCTGTCCCTGATTTTTTGTCCAGTGAATAATTATCGGTATAATCGATTCTTTTTTTATTGTCTTAAACATTGCAGTCTAGGTCAGTGGTTTAAACCAAGGATTTCAAAATATAGATAACGAAAACTCTGAGAGTGACGTAAACACAATTTAATTATACCATTGCAGCTATGCATGTTTTATGACTCAGATGTTACGAAATCTTCTTACGATTGTTTATTAAAGTATTGATAAGAAAGATTGAACTGGGTCTCATTTTTTGTGCATTATAATTTACTTTTAAGTAATATTATTTCGGAGTTTATTGACGTAAAGAGGGTATGTCCTAATGTAGGATGACTCGACTCTTGTAAAGCCTAAAGCAGTTTACCCATGATATCTTGGACACATACATACTATTTAAGTGGTCTCAGATAAACTATTACCCTATGGACCGTAAAGGACGACTATATAGTAAAATCGTACGGAATTTTCTTCCAATACACATACTAATATTTATCTTATCAGAATTATAAGTTTATCTGAACTATAAGTTCGACCTTAAATTCCGGTTTAATCACCGTCTCGCAAAATATACATGCACAAAATCTACCATAGATGCGGGGATTGGTAGTTGCAAGTTACATTCCTAAACAAACACAAATTTTTTATCAATTGATGTTTACAAATGGTATGACAAATCTATTTTATCTGTACTTTTAGTAATTATAGTCGTAGCACACAGAAAAATAGTGGAACGGTCTGTTAAAATAGTCGATTACAATTGTGGTACGGTCGTTAAGGGTCGACAACCCGTTTACCGTGAATGTTAAAATATAGATAATGATTGGCCATGAGCTATTATTTGTCACTTACCAAATTGCACTCAAGATGGTAACGGTTGTTGTTTTATATTGAAAGTTATTTTTTTTAATGGATATATGTGGACTTTTTCACAAATTAAGGAGGATATTTAATGAAATTCCATCATTCTTTAATTCAATTTACAAAAAAATTGGTGCCGTTTTCCACATCAGCAATTTAAAGTGGTACGGTCTAAACCGTACCGGTCGTACTGCTTGCTACGCCTATGTAGTTTCAATAAATATCACTGCCGTTGCACGCGGTACGACCGGTACGGTTCCGATCATACCACTTAGAAATACTCTTAGAAAGAATACCGTACCAGTGTTTTTGTTCTTTTTTTTTTTTGTAAATTGAAAACAGAACTGCCCGTTTTCAACTGGTCAGGTATTGCCTTTTTAGTCATTCACTTTTATTGCCAGGAAACTCCCAGAATACAGGAATTCGTACCATTTACCCTAGTATTTCTGGGGGCTACCAGACCCCCCCCACCCCACCCCCCCCCCACCGTAAATACAACCCCCAATTCGCTTTTTTACAGAATGGCAAGAAAATCGACCGGAGAACAAAATCTTGAGGGACGATTACAAATTCAAAATTACAACAACAGACACATAAAACACGAAATAAAACCAAAAACACAAAAACAGAAAGTGAGTAACCTGAACCCAATAAAAACCATTAGTACATTCAGGTACTCCGGACGAGTGAGCAGTACCTGCCTCTAATTGTCTAGGAAACGTAAAATCCAAGAATAGGAAAGACTACCCATGACTCATCGAAAATGGCCGTTTAACTTGATCTTGTCCTGACAATAGACCAAAGATTTGTTTGCTGGATGTTTACCATTAATCTCGCCACAGCTCTTTTCAATTCTTATCTAGCAGTAGGCACTTTAATAAAGCACGTCGGGGTTTTGACATTTTAAATATAATTCGTGCGGAATGCGCCCAATACGTTTTATACCCGTTTGTCAACAAATAGGCTTTATTCAGGCATTTTGCATGAAGATATTTGTGGGGTTTGTTCAAATACATTTCTACTTTAATAAAGGTATGAAATCTAGTAGAAAACAGAAATAATAAGTTCAAAACAGTCCTAATTCTTTGTTGAAACAAATGCGGCATATCATCGAACATAGTTTCAGAAAAATGTTCAGGTATCACGCGCCAAATGGTTTCAATAATCGATCACAAAATAGGAATTCTTTAGTAGATTTTTGTTCTCAGTTTCGTCATCGTCGTCAGTGCTCGCAAGGTGTACTGCATTTTAAGAAGTAAGAAGATATATCGAATTCACAAAAACCCTACTGTGCACAAATTCCCGTCGTGTACCTATTCGATTTCAGAGAAACCGTACGGCTATGCACAAATTCCGTCGTGTACATGTGGTTTATGAAGGTTGAGAAATTTATCTATGCAGAGGTTCAACCTATGGTAGTATGCCTTTACAGCGGCAGCTAGTTTGTCTTCTAAATCCTTCTACACCATGTTAAATTGTGTTAATTGTTCTCTGATGGTTCCAGTCATACAGGGTTATGAAATGATTGTTTTTTTTGTTCGATTAAGTTTGACGCCATTTTCAGCAATACTTCAGCTATATCTCAGCATCCAGTTTTTATTTGCCGAAACAGCCGGAAAAAAACCAACCACAAACATTCAGCAGGAAAACATGCAATAGTTGTCAATTAAATTTGGAGTAGAGCACACCCGGCTCGCAGTAGACGAACCACGCGATCAATAGTAGATGACTATTTTATCCCCGACTTCCGAGGCCCGTATGGAATAGATACTTAGATTGTTGGAGGTAAGAATACCGTGTCCTTCTAACAGACGTAAACATATAGCACACAAAGTCTGTGTCGGGTTTTTAGAACACACCATACTATTTTAGCCAATTTGTCTTTAAATATAAAGTGAGATTTTTACATTAAATAATTGATTTACTTATTTGCAAAACATAAACCCTGACGGGTTCAGCAAATACAAAAGAACTTACAAACAGAAACACATATAGAGAACAAAATGATTGAACATGTAAATGAATTATATGTTATAACAGATACTACAGTGACCAGTGTGGACCTTATTTTCGCAGTTCAATAGATTGCTTTATGTAGTCGACAACGCTGGGCAAGATATCTGGTATAGGGTCAAGAACAATTTTAAGTCTCTTTATTGAACTAAGCTGGTTAAATTGGGATAACATATATCTATTTTATGTAAAAAAATATTTCGTTTCTCATTACTTGTTTTACAAGCAAAAAAGAAGTGATTTTCATCATCTAGTGTTTTACAAATTTTACAAACTCTTTGTTCTCTTGGAACTTTTTTATATCGACCTACTTCTATTTCTAGATTGTGGTCACTAATGCGAAATTTAGTAAGCACTTTGCGACTATTAACATTTTTTAAATTTGTTAAATAATCCTCCATCTTTATTTCATTTTTAATTTTACTATAAATAAAATGTTTAGAATTTTCATCTATTTTTAAGTTTTTCTATTATAATTTTATCATGTTGTTGTTTTACTGTCAGTTTTACAGATTTTTTAATAGAGTTTTTAATAAGATTAAAGGGATTGTTTTCTTCCTTAAGTTCATCTTCATTAAGATCGAACTCATCAAGTACTTCATTAGCAAAAGTATACCAAGAATAAATGCCTTCTTGTGACAATGTCTTGTTAACTAGAAGTGCATCTTTAACTAGTGGGTTAATTTCATTACAGTTAATACGGGTATAATATAATAAAACTTGTGTTTTAATAAAAGAGTCAAGGGGCAGTCTACCCAACTCTGATTTTGCAGCAATATTGCTGGATGTTTTCTTGATTCCAAGAACAGATTTATTTACCTCAAAGAACTCAGTGTTGATTTTCTATTTTTATAGAGGATTCACATTTATCATACATATCTTTAATCACTTCATATAGTTTTTTTCCTACTTTTTCCTTTTTTAATTTATATAGTAAACCTCCATGCCAGACTGTGTCGAATGCTTTGCGAAAATCAACAAAACAGGAATAAATTTTGCTCTTATTTTTTGTGAGATATTTTAACATTAATGATTTTAGAATGAAAATACTATCTGTTGTCATGTGATATGTTCTGGTATACTGCAGGAGAACTTTTTTCACCTTTACATGTGCCCTAAGTAAACATTATTTAGTACCTATTTCATAAATTTATAACTAGACTTCAAAATTTAACTGTGATATATCTTTGATAGATATGGAGATAAAAATGTCAACGCCCAAAAGTTCACAATAGGTCCCAAGCAACCAAACCACGAGGAAGTTAATTCACATATTAATCACTACATCACAAAAAGATAAAATTATGAAGTAATTACACAAACAGAAGATTATCGATCACTAAATCCGTTATCAAGGTATTTCTGAATGTCCCACTGACGACAATTTTGATAAATTGTTGTATCGAGATAACGCTCTATTCGTACTTTAGCCAATTTGGGTGTTGGTTAGTATTGCGTTATAGACGGAAATTATACATAAAAGGAGTTAGAAGTACGGAGGTAGACAAACTAAGGTAGGCTGCTGAAATTTAATTAACAATTATTTTGACAGCCTGTTAATTAACAATAGAGTAAAAAAAGTTGTGTATTCATTATTGATGGTTTCCTAAAGTTCGACCCACGGATCTGCTTAGCGCTTCCTCATGCGTCGGATTGTGGGTAGTCTTGATAGGTGATAGAAGGTGTTGTCATGTTATAATAGTAAAAAGCTTAACTGCGACCATAGAATGTAACATGCTTGGAGAGAGTCACGCTTCAAAAAGACCTCTTGTGTAGTTTTCGAAAGAGTATGATTATTTTGGACTACATAAGGCTTAATTTTCCGTCCCTTATCAACACAATATAGTTATCCAGTGTTAGTAAAGTTTGGCCCTATGGTACATCCCATTTGCCGAATTGATTTATTATTACGTTTTACGTCCTGAATAAAACAGTACTTACCAAACTTTTAGCTACAATTTAAATCAATTAATTTAATGTTAAATATTTTCAAGCGAGAATGTCCGTGTGCGTGAGTCATAATTTGCCAATTCAATATTTACTGCTGCCAATGTGCCTCGTATACAAGATCAGTATGAAATCGTGAATTTACAGTGAATTATATAAATTTGGAAATTGTCTTAACGTCTTAACTAGTATATTTGAAAACAAAACTATGGAAAACGTCTGGTTTCTCTGATTATGTCTTCCAATGGAACAACTTGCGGTAATGTCTTATCTGCCATATTGTTGATTAAGTCAACGCATGTGTACAAATTGATTTTTATAATTGGAGGAACAGTAAAACCCCTATTGAAAACTTCAGACTTGGACCCACGGGTTAAAACTCCGTTACTACACACTCAATATCAGAATAAATAATCTAGGTTGATGAAGCTATATGTTTATAGCGGGTTTGGCCGAGTAGTCAATAGAGTTGGACATGATTGATTGATTGATTGATTGATTGATTGATTGATTGGATGTCTGATTTACGTCTAGCGGGCAGTATTTCAGCTATATTCAGGACGGGAACAAGTTAACAAACAATAAATCAACAGAAAATGGGGGTGGGATGGGTCACACACAGGGAATACAATTTTGACTGCCACTGGAAAACTATGGAGTTTTGGGTAGGGGCGGAAAATTTAGCCTTTTGTAGCGCTACAATGAGCCTACTTTTTTTCGAAATCTATACAAAAGGGGTCTTAATCGTGCAAAGAGCGTGGCACTCTCCAAACACGTTACCCACTGGTCCGCGGTCAAGCTTTCCGTATTATGACCTGACAACCCCAAAGAGAGGGTCTCCCCTATCCGCCACCCGGAGACGCGCTGGGCTGCTCTGTTGGTCGAACATTGGGAACCCTCCCAGTATGGTCCCAGAGAGTTTGACATGATGGATAATGCATTCGAATAGGTGTCATTGTCACAACGGTGCGATTTCGGTGAATAAGAAGGTACATACAAAATGACGAGCTCGTGAACTAATAAAATAATGGACTCGAGCCGAAATTAAGCATAATAATAGTTTCTTTCCATTCTTAATACATGTACATGTAGTTTGTAGCTACTTTGCAGCGATATTGTTTAGGTTGTCAACCTTCATATTTAGATTAATGATCACTTAAAACTTGAACAAGTCTACATCCCGGAACATTTTTTAAATAAAAAAGTAAACATATATGTAATTATTATGGAATTACTGTTCAAAGTCGCGTCGATAAAGGGTCGATTCAAACAACAGTTCATCCTACAGGGTTCTGAGTAAATGTTCGCTCCATGGAACACAGGCTGGGGTCTATGTACACAACTGACATCAGACCTATGAAATCTACGTAATAAATCGTGTTTTTATATTTTACATTGCAGACACCATGATGGATTTCAAAATCTGTAAGTATTTAAAAAACCAATTCTGTATATTTATCGTACCAACATTTACTAGCAACATCATATTTGCCAATACTTTCCCAATTTCGTGCAATAAAACCCGCGCTGTGGTAATGTGCTATGCATAACATAAGTCCGTCGTATTTCGACGCTGAATCCGCAATCCCTTTATGTAACCCACTCTATTGTTATAGGATGTGACGGGTTGCAATTTTAACTGTTCATACACAACCGTCTCAACAATTTTAGGTAGCAATCAGAATTATCGTCTATAGGTTACTCACACCTAACTGATTGATTTTACGACTTTTTGTTGTCATGTATATTGCTCATTGGACGTTAAGTACTTACAAAACGTGTTTGTAAAGTGTTTTGGAGAGTGCCACGCTCCCCCAGTTGTTGATGTCGATAAGATTTGTTCGTTGTAACCGCTACAAAAGGCTAAATGTTCCGCCCCTAACTCATACTTTATACTTTTCCGGAGGTTGCATTCAAATTATGTGCACTTTGTTCCATTTTTCCCAAATTGATTTGTTGTTTATTAACTTGTTCTCGTCCTGAAAATAACTGAAATACTGCTCGCTGAGCATAATGGAAACATTCAATCAGCCATTCAGCAACACATATTTTAACTCTATTGTTTTTAAATTGTATGACAGTTCAATGGAACCACAACAAATATTATATATTATTTATTTATTAGCAGGGGTTGATGGCAATACAGTTACACAATTATACACAAACAATAAACAGATTTAAAATTTTACAAGACATTATTGTATGTAAGCAATTCAATGATAACTTTATTCTTTAGTTATATTACGCAGTAGTTTTGCATTTCTAGGTTTTCATTTATTCTAGACTTAACAATACGAATACAAAGGGAACTGGGACTAGTATAACTAACGTCATATAACACTCCAGCACCAAGTTTTTAGTGTATTTCATACAAAATCCAGGTCGAAACGAGACCAGAACGAGATGAAACGAGAATTTACGCAGAAATGATACTGTCTAACATAATACGATATAAAAAATGTATTTAAACTTCATGAAATTATGCTTGTAAAGTAAATAGATATTAAATTTTAGTAAAGTTTAATGTTTAATTTACCTAATTGTATATTCATGACCATGTTTGACATTTTAACAGAAATAAAAAAAAACACGTAAATCGCGTGTGGTGGCCATTTTTGTTTCCCATTTTGACGAATTTCATACTTAAAATACGTATATTCTAAGTATATACAAAATTAAAAATTTTAAAAGGTACAGGCTAATCAACTCCTATATTCGTTGCCTTTTGTCATATATTACTTTTCTTTTGAATCTTAGTTACTTTCGGCTTGAAGCTGAGACATTAGGCGGTTTTCGGGAAGTCGGCGCAAATTTTTAAACAGAAAACTAAAACGACAAACGATCCACGACTGTTTTATAAAAGCAATATTCCTTTTTTCAAAATGAAGTAAATAGGTCAGAATGAAGAATAGGATGAATAAGCATAATTTGTGTCTATTTTCGAACACATTGCTTTATATATTTCTGAGTTGAGTTTTCTATGCAAACTTAGACCTGTATGAAGTTAAAATGATATTAACCATCGTTCACAGGTATGTAATAATGCAATTTAATAAATCTAAAAGAAGAAAGCATATTACCGACCAGAGGCCGAAAAAACCAAGGTGATCCGATTGTTTCCTCCTATGGGCGCTATCCCGATCTTTGACGGAAATGGCCGAGAGATGTTCCGATTGCTTCTCTTTCACTAGACGCATATTTATACCATAAGCGTCTGTGATCACCTTGTTTTAATTTCGCTACCAATAGATGGAGACAAAACAATGATTCTATTTTTAGGGCTCTATTTGTAGACCAGGAAAACCATGCAAACATGTCTATTCTTATAAAATGACGTCACAGTAAGATTCTCTCTTGATTGTGCATAACAATAATATTTGTTTAATTAATTGATAAAGTAATAAATAATAAAAATATTCAAGTTTAAACTTTGGTACAATTTTTTATACACTTTTGATATGAACGGAAGTAATATTTTAGACAAAAAAAAATATCATACAATCAAAAATTACGCCCGGTTTTGGGCGTAATGATAACGAGTTAAATATAGAGATGAATCCAGACGCACAAAAGAAATTAAGCTGATTAAGATGAACGAGACTACTCTTTCATACGAGCTTGAGGCTTTCCTACGAACACAATTCGGCCCAAATTATGGAAATACCAAGAATATTCAGTATTGCACACCGAATACCTATTTTTTTAAAGTAAACGCAAAATTCAAATTTGAATTCGAAAATTTAATGAGGTTGACAGATTTGTTTGCGACTCAGTAGGCCACATTCTTTACCAAAAACTGATCTCACGTAAAGTGGAAAGCGTAAGAAACGTCGCCTTTGAATATCCTGGCGATTTAAAAGCCCACGAAAATGGGACGAAACTGAACATGCCGCAGCCGATTAATCTCGATGGAGACACATTGGAGACACCTTGCCTTGTTTGTTGTTTGTTTGTTTGAATGGTGTTAAACGCAGCAACTTTTAGCAATTTTCAGCTATATCATGGCGTCTAATTTTTATAAAGGGAGGTATATATATATTAGATTTATATATATATATATATATATATATATATATATATATATATATATATATATATATATGCCACTGTTACGAGTCAATATTTTGAATTATGTGAATAGAGATGTTTACGCATACACAATTTTACATATTACATCGATCGTCTTTAAATTCTTATAACAATGCATTTATGTTAATAAAGTGTAAAGAAAAGCAACTTATGTTTGTTTACCCTGTCGTTGAAGTTATATATATATATACACGTTTATTTTACTGGTATATGTACTTTTGAAAATAATCATGGTTTTTTTTACTACGAAACGATTTTTTTCTTTATTATTTAAGCAATAATAAGTTGCATTATACTGAGTACCAGTTGTTTACAACAATCACTTGGTCAACAGACAAATTTAGAGGCAGATGCACTAACAACTAGAGCAACAGATCCACATGAAACTTCAGTAGCAGATCCACATAAAAATCTAGTGGCAGATCCAGTAACAACTACAGTAGCAGATCCACATAAAAATCTAGTGAAAGATCCATTAACAACTACAGTAGCAGATCCACATAAAAATCTAGTGACAGATCCGGTAACAACTACAGTCGCAGATCCACATAAAAATCTAGTGACAGATCCAGTAACAAGTACAGTAGCAGATCCACATAAAAATCTGGTGACATATCCAGTAACAACTACAGTAGCAGATCCACATAAAAATCTGGTGACAGACCCAGTAACAACTACAGTAGCAGCTCCACATAAAAATCTAGTGACAGATCCAGTAACAAGTGCAGTAGCAGATCCACATAAAAATCTAGTGACAAATCCAGTAACAACTAAAGTAGCAGATCCACATAAAAATCTAGTGACAGATCCAGTAACAAGTACAGTAGAAGGTATACTAACCAGCAGCAATACTTCGATTAGTGTGATTTTAAAAATAACAAAATAATTAAAGACGTAGGCCTTATTTCTATATATAAACAAAAAATCCAAAAGCTATGTAAGAACAAATACTAGCACTTTTAAGCATAATTTTAAAGTTTAATTCACCATAACATGTATTCTATGATTTGAAAACAGCAGCCATACGCCTATAATCTTATATACACCTACATTTGTATTATATTACATATGGTTTATGATTCTTACATTTTCATTGGATTATTTAGTCACGTGGTCCCCCAAAATATTCTGTGTATATATTCTATTTCTAAATCATATTTAAGGCTTGTTACTATTTTTAAAGCATATTTAAGGCATGTTACTATTTATAAAGCATATTTAAGGCTTGTTTCTAAAAATAGATCCGGATATGTTACTATTTATAAAGCATATTTAAGGCTTGTTTCTAAAAATAGATCCGGATATACTCTTCCGACTCATTATTCTAAATTTAAATAAATAGAGAAAAATTCATATGTAATATAACAATTAAGGACTTTTTACTCTGTCAATACGTAGTTATATGGACCTGTAGAAAAATATTGACCGAGGACTTCGTCCTCGGTCAATATTTTCATCCACGGTCCATATAACTACGTATTGACCTCGTAAAAAGTCCATATTTGATAAGTATTAAAGATTATATTACAGACTCCAAGTATGGCAACATCCTTATAATACTTCTAGTTGGCGAATTTCTGAAGAATAATAAATGCCCCGTTAATATTATGTTTGTTTGTTTGAATGATGTTTAACGCCATTTTCATCCATTTTTCAGCTATATCATGTCGTCCAGTTTTAATAGGGGAGGAATCCGGAGTACCCACAGAAAACCCCGGATCTGTGGTAGGAAAACTGGCAATCCTTGTCAATTAAGATTGGAGTCGAGTACACCCTGCCCGCAGTGAGAATCGAACCCGCAATCTCAGTGTTGACAGACTACGTGTTCAACAGTAGATGAACTAACTTAACCACTCGGCCACCGAGGCCACCCGTTAATATTAAATATCTACGTCTACGAAGTATATCCCAAGCAAGATTCGAACACTTGCGGCAATAAAGGGGAATTGGCCCATGAGTCTTGGGCAGGGGTCACACGTTCTCAGAGGTTTCAGTTGGATACAACTGAAGGCAATCAACATTCGACACTATTACATCTAATCAAATTAAATCAGTGCTAGATTTACGTGACAAACTACCTTACCACTCGCACCGAGACCCCGATATGCCGAGAATTCTGTATACAAATCAGCATGCATTAAAGATACTTATATATATTCTATGTACAGTGTACGCATATTTACCGTGTCAAAATAACATATGAGTTTTTTTTATTTTAAGCAACAACACCCCATTGCAATTGCAGTTTATATACTTTAAAAGCAACATCCAGCCAGTTGATCTCTTCATCTGTAGCTCAAGCGACAACAGCACCAATTCAACCATCAACAACATCAGTCCAAACAACAGCACCAGTTCAACCACCAACAGCTCCAGTTAAAGAAACAACACCAGTTCAAACAACAACACCAGTTCAACCACCAACAGCTCCATTTAAAGAAACAACACCACCAATCCAAACAACACCACCAGTTCAACCACCAACAACTCCAGTTAAAGAAACAACACCAGTTCAACCACCAACAGCTGAAGTTAAAGAAACAACACCAGTTCAACCACCAACAACTCCAGTTAAAGAAACAACACCAGTTCAAGCACCAACAGCTCAAGTTAAAGAAACAACACCAGTTAAACCACCAACAGCTCAAGTTAATGAAACAACACCAGTTCAACCACCAACAGCTCAAGTTAAAGAAACAACACCAGTTCAACCACCAACAACTCCAGTTAAAGAAACAACACCACCAATCCAAACAACAACACCAGTTCAACCACCAACAACTCCAGTTAAAGAAACAACACCAGTTCAACCACCAACAGCTCAAGTTAAAGAAACAACACCAGTTCAACCACCAACAACTCCAGTTAAAGAAGCAACACCACCAATCCAAACAACAACACCAGTTCAACCACCAACAACTCCAGTTAAAGAAACAACACCACCAATCCAAACAACGCCAGTTCAACCACCAACAACTCCAGTTAAAAAAACAACAACACCAGTTCAACTATCAACCGCTCCAGTTAAAGCAATAATACCAACAGTTCAAACAACAACACAAGTTCAAACGCAAACAGCTCCACATAAAAATACAACAACTCCAGTTCTAACGAAATCAGTTATTCCGGCAGCTGAACCAGCTCAAATCGCAAATGCACAAATCCAAACAAAAACGGTACAAGTTCAATCGACTATAGCACTGGATCGAACAGAATTTAATGATTATTGTCAAAGGCAGTGTAATAACTTATCGACCTCTGCTACTGAAACAACAATAAACATCATAACATCCCCGACAACATCAACACAGAGGCCAGCTAATCTGTGTAAGTGTTATATACTCGGTTTGCTCTATCAAGAGATTTTTAGTCATTTATTTAAAATAAATTTCACACTTCACTTATTAATGATCATTACAGTAGTTAAGTTACATACACGTAAACAAAACTGTACACAATTTGGAGACAACAATTATGAAAATACGTGCTGAGAAACGAGCCTCGCGCGCTTTAGAGGATCGAAGTAAATCACACTTCTGTATTTTAGACTGAGGAATAATTTCTTGAAACAGTTTCATTTCATTTTCGAATAAATTAACAAGTAAGACAGTGCTTATTAAGTATCCGACCATGTAGTTTCGGAGCACTTATTGTTTTTGTCTGGTTTCTCTTCTTCTTTTATTTTATTTCGATTTTGGGCGACTTTTGTGTATTAACAGACTTGGATTTTTTGGATTCTAAAATGAACTGACACATTTTCTATTTCGCGCCTAAATAAAGTAATATCACCTTTTTTCAAATTATATCTTTTCTAAATCGTAGACACTGTTTAAAATGAGATACAAATATAAGAAATGTGTAAAAGAACAAAATTATATATTTATTTAATAATTAATGTAACAACAGATTGCAACGGAAGCGAAAAGGAAGTTCAAAATGTACGTAACATTTACTGCACTCACATGCACAGGTACCACTATGTTGTGGAAAAACCCACATTATGATCTTGTTAAGAGCTTTGCAGGTCGAAACGTCAAATATAGAGGTTTGACGTATTTTGTGTTTTTGATTCTTATACAAATAGGAAGAACAAAATAAAGTGGCTTAACACGTATGCGGGAAAATATTTTATTGCATATTGAACTGCGGTTTTTATAAAACAATTTCAGAACTGTCAGAACATCAGTAAACAACTCTAATGTGTCGATTACGTCATGGTTGAATGTTGCTGTGCATGTACTTTAATGGTATTAAAATTTTACAAAAGATGTCAATTTTATTCTTAAGACTGATGAATATAGAATAAACAATGGGTTAGAATCAGCTCTGTTGTTCAGTAAATTGAGGATAATAATAAGAATATGAGAGACGACAAAATAAAAAAAAATAATATTTTGAATAAAAATGACTTCTTTATTAAAATATTCAGCAACAATAAGAATCGTAATTAATGCTAAAATATATGGTCATTGTTTATAGATGGAAAAACCGTATTGATTTCATTGCTTGTAACCGTAAGAACCGATTTCGCAGTTGTTCCAGAGATAACATCTCCAGCATATAAGAATTTTACTGATAATTTCAAATATTCGGTAAGTCGCCAGTAAAGAATATCTTCAAAACTAATAAAACAGCTTAAAATAAAAAACATATAACTGAGAATAACCAGCATGGTATAGATTTTAGATCTTCCATCAAGTAGGTACATTCATTATAGTCATATTATTGATTGAATGATTGCATGGATGGTTGCTTAAAATCCAGCTAGCAATATTTTAGCTGTACTTAGGTCGAGAACATATTAACAGACCATGGATGGCACTTTGCATGAACAAAAGAGTCAAATTATGCCTACAAATAAAAATGGAAATTAAGTAAGAAACATAGAGCTCGTTTGCCTCTTATAGCGATTGCAATGCGTTTTCCTTTAATTTGACATATTCAAAAGGAGCCTTACATTGAAATTATACAGTAATTATGGGAAAGTCTACATAAATGTTAGAAAAAGCTAAATAAATCTTTGTCGAAACTAACAGGAAATAATCATCAGTGATCCGGTTTTTTTTACTTTTTATGCTCACTCCGCTTTAATTAATCTGATACTACAGAGTTTCATTGCATAAATATACGAAAACATTTTTCTCAACATAGTATTAGGTTTGAAATGTACATTATTCACAAATATGTCATAGTTGCGAAGATAAGACGGAATGTGGACACCTTTATGAAAAATGATTATTCATACTGTTAGCATTGTTCATTATAATCTTGTTGATTTGATTTCTGCATTTTTAGCTCTGGACGGTTTACAATTTAACTCTTGGTAACCGAGTAAGAGACATATTTATTAACAGTTTTTCGTAAGTTTAGTTAATTTACATTTTTATTAATGTGGGACAAGGCTGGTTCAGGTGTTATATTTATTTGTATTCGTCTATTTTATAAACGAAAATTGAGTGGTGGGAATAATTGTCGGTAATAAGTGAACATTGATGCTAATTTTAAAGACACTCATTATCTAACATAACCAGGAAATTGTTTGTAATAACCATTTGGAAATTTGGTGATTAAGCTTTTCGCTATAATTGTATTTCCACTAGTTTTTGTTCATCGGGTCTGGGTATTAAATGTTAAAGCATTGATATCTTGATGAAACTTTATGTGTACTGTATCTATATAGTGAAACACTATTCAACATTAAGTTAGTGTTTCAGAGTTATGTCAGTTTTGTTATAGCCAGATTTTAACGCTAGAAAAAACAGAACTCATAATGTTTAAAAGCCATGTCTTTTGTTATGAAGCATTTTCTACACAGTTCTGCATTGATTTTGTCATGGAATGTTTTCTAGTTTTGAAATATAGTAAGTAAATGCTAAATTTCAAACTATGACATAATATATAATGTACAATTATTGTCTTTCATGAAACACATATAAAGGGATTGTTTTTCTTATGAACCCACTTACTCTCTTAGTGATTGTTTTTGGTATGAACCCACTTACTCTCTTAAAAGTGTGTTATACATCATCCTAAGAAGTCAATAATTTTTATTCACATTGTTCAATAATATTTTTCCAGACCTGGGAGTATAAAATGTAACTATACACTCGAAGTAAAAGCTCCATTCAATCAACAGGAAGCAAATTCAACATTGAATGAATTACGTAACGCCAATTGGTCAGTATTCCATGTGGTAGGAATTCCAAATTCGACTGTTTCAAATGAAACCATGTCAGAACAGAACAAAATGCTGCAAAATGGTAAGTTGTTCTTAAATGTCAATATGAAAAGGACATTTTAACATAGCATCGATAAATTGAAATTGAAAAACTGAAACCTTCAGTTAATTATTACAGCGGGTTCCTGAAAAAGCATTATTACCTAATATCATAACAATAAAAAGGTTTTAAATTTTCACCATTTATTATGCTCAGAAAACCTATGTCAGGCAATAAAACGGTCAGTCTTTGCCTTGTACCATTCTAGCGCCTTCTGACATTTTGATTCCTGATTTTAAAATCACATCTTGATTGTTCGTTAACTCCTCAATTACTTTTCAAATGTGTTTAGGCGTTTGATAAGACACATATTCTGTTTAGCAGATAATATTCCATCACATAATATTTTTATGTATAGTTTTTAGAACAAATTAACAGGAAACGTCTTTACATAATCGCAATTGTTTAAAAGACAGTCGACTCGGAGGCATTTTTAGCTAAAGGGGAGAAAACACTAATCCAATTCTTTAAGATTTTCTACTAAATTTGTTAATTTTTTAATTAGCGCAGCTCTTTTACTTTAATTTTAACTTGACCGACATCATATATATCCAGAATCGTACGTGACAGGCCTATGTTCTTTCAAAATTTCATGACCTCTTTAAAACCTTCCAAGAGAAAACGACCTTCCGGGGTAAAAACCACTCTAAAAATAGTACTTTCTTTTCAGAAGATCTTGGTTTATAGGTCATGTATTGCATGTGACATAAAACATTCTAAAAAAGATTAGAACAGAACAAGATAGGACTCAAAATTTTTCCAATATATTCACCTTTCAGAAAAACTTTCATTCATTACAATCCAGTTAGTAGTTTTTAATATACACAAAGATAAACAGGACTATTTTGTTTAATTTTCTTATATGTTCTAAATTTGATTGGCCCCCTTTAGTGTCTTGACACCTAAAGAGCATGTATTTGTTCATCAAATTGTACAAAATTTTGCATATTTGTAGCCTAAATATATCTGACCAACACCCTAAATTTCTTTGCATTCTATAAAACAGTTTTGGAGAATCGCAAAAGAAGATTCAATGAATGCGCACACACTTAACCAGCACAAACTGTGTTTGCAGATCAAGTAATGCATGATTTGCAATATATTCAATTTCCAAAGTTCAGATGTAAATTTCTCTCTCTCTCTCTCTCTCTCTCTCTCTCTCTATATATATATATATATATATATTTCACACATCAACACTATAGTAAAACATACTGAATACTATTAAATCATACATTATATTTATATCTCACAAATAAAAAAATATGAAGTTTCAGGTTTTTAGAGGGCATATAAGATCTCTTATTAACTTTAAATATATTGTAGCGACCCTGGGCGCTACGATTGAAGTGAAAATGTATTTCAATACTTAATATTTAAACCTTGTACAACAGACACAAGTGATGGCTGGTGAACTTGTACTATGGCGGTTTATGACGAAGACGTTGATAAAATTAACGGTTTATTAGTAACACATATCAATAGTATTCTGCATGTGTGACAATATATTTATAACGAAATTAAAAATGCGTAGCTCTGGTCAAGCACTATTCACAAATATATATTAAGTATAATATATATATATATATATATATATATATATATATATATATATATATATATACTATGCATAAAAAAACCATGTATTTCTATCGGCAAATTAGAAAATAGATATTTCCATCTATCAATGTGTTGACTGACGTAACTGAAATATTTATTGCATCATTGCAATACCAGTAGCTTAGTATTTTCCATCCGTAATTGTCTTATTTGTATTTATTAATAAATAATAACCTTGAATTTGATCTTCCTGTCACAGAGATAATCCGCTTGACCGTTTTTAGTTCGTAACTTCGTAACCGTTAGTTGGTTTGTAGTTTTTATTGGAGTATCGAGTACTCAGGGAGTCAAAACACGACTGAAGACAACTGGAAATTCAGCTCAATTTATACTACCCGAATATGATTGTGACGTCACACTCATTTAACGACATCTAAACTCATTTACGGCAGTGCAACAAAAATGAACGTCAAGTGGATTTGTGTTTCTAACTAAACGGAAAAATGAATACATTATTCGAATGGAATGACATAATGTTATGAAACTTAGAATAGTTAAATTTCCACTTGAAATGAATAATCAGATTAATTTTCAAGGAGAGCAATTAACTGCAACATGTCTAAAAGGTAAGAAACGTTACGACACACTTTTTAAATTTCATTTGAGATTTGACGTTTTTCCATTATTATGTATATTTGTGGATAATAAAAACAGTATAAATGTTGCAAACCATTAGTAATACTAATGAACAATTATTCAATACAAGTTATTTGAAATAGGTATGTTGAATATAATTATTATGACAAGAAAACCTTTATGCTTAAAACACACATGCAAAAGAGTATACTAAAACCCTATTCCCATAGTGTAAGCTTGACCAGACTATGTAACAAATCAAGGACTGCAGTAATCAAAGGTTTGAGAATGTGGCATATTATAAAAATTGCTACATTGCCCCCACCTTAAAAAAAACTGGACGTCCCGGACAGGCAATAATAAAAAAAACAATTACATTGCAATACAAATTAACTTATATATGGACAATCAGTCCAATCAAACTGTACTTCAACGAATACTGTTTCTGTAGCATCATCATCATCTTCAGAATCAATATGTTCATCACAACTTTTTTCATTGTCCACATTAGCACTTATTCCCACGTTCACAATGTTTTCAACGCAATTAATTCCATTGATCATGTTATTATTTTCATCACTACTTATTTCACTTTCCATATTGTTAACTTTACAACTAATTTCAGTGTTCACATTAATATTATCAACACGACTTATTCCAGTGTTCACGATACTGTCATTATAATCATCAATTTCCTCCTCATCACTGATTTCTATAAAAATGTCCTCTTGCTGATAGCTACTGTAGAGTTTTTCTGTGTCACATTCCTCTTTTATATCTCGTGTATCAGTAGATTTGTCACTACACGGCCACGCTAAATATAGTTCTCCAATGTCCACATTCATTTGAAAATCCATAACATTAGTCTCAGTTTGAGTGCCCCTTGGCATTCTTTGTTGAAAGTTAGGGTCAGCAACCCATGTTGCTGATAAGCAGTACACAGTCCCATCAGGAAACACAACTTGTTCCTCTTTTTTTACACTACCATAGCCATATGGCAATACAGAGCCTGTGTACTGCCCTTCCCGACCTCCCTGAGCCCTCTTGTGAATATCTTTGATTAGTTTCACCCCTTCGCTTGTACTGAAGGCACTAGGAGGTGCCAAAAAACGTTTCCATTTCCTTTCCTCCGTGGTATCTATAGCCTGGGGAAGACTTAAGTGGCTACTGTCTTTCTTTATGAGTGGTATGTCCAATGCATCATGTGAGATATCCTTTCCAGATTCAGTGTTTAATTTTATTTTCTTAGGACTGGGAGTAGGAGGTAAAGGGGAGACTATTCTCCTGGGAGAGGGGAATAGTACCCTTTTAACCGGCGAAACCTTCACGGGATGGTCCTCATACCCTAAAGTGATGCTGACTGGCGACTGCAGGGGTGTCAATGGCATCTCCGGAGTTGGAACCCTTTTTTCTGGCGTTTCTTTCATGGTACTAACGGTTTGAACCCTAGGAACAGCTGTTGGGACTGGCTTACTCGGTGATGGTGGTATGGTCACTATGGACACATTCATGCCCTCTTTTATGCCATGCTTTGCCCTCTGGTGATCGATTATCCGTTGCCTAGAAGCTTCAGTACACATAAAAGTGCATCGGATCACTTTCTTCGGGTGTTTAGTCCGCACATGCCTCATCAGTGTTTCCCTACTTCTATATGTGGCTCCACACTTTTTACAGTCGTACATCTGGAAGTGGTTAAAAAAACTTTATAAGTAAAATAATCTAATTCGTTGTTTCGAGCATCTGACCAGAGTTTTGCTTACTTCAGCTATACCTATTGTGTGTGTGTTTTAAGTTATTTATGCATTTATTTATACATGCATCATGTTTTGTTTATAATTTATTTAATTATCTTGTGTTTTATGTTTATTTTCAGGACTAGCACTCCATCATGCAGTGTCATTTTCTTTCCTGAACCAGTTATCAACTTCACCAAAGAATGGCTTAAGTCTGTCATGATGTACAATAGAAAATCGGGATAGTGGAGTCTTTTGAATCTTATATAGTACATCGGAGATTACTTCTACAATTATGAAAGGGCCATCCCATTGTTTTTGTAATTTAGGACTGACATTCTTTTGTCTTATTGGAACATGCAACCACACTGCATCCCCTGTTTCATACTGATTTTTGTTTATTCGTATGTCATATGACAGTTTCTGTTTATCACTGGCAAAAGAAATATTTTCCCTGGCTTTTGTGTGTACTTTCCATAAAAGTTTTTGTGTTGTTTTTACATAGGAGTTAGCAGCCTCAGTTTCATTTTGAAAATCATTTCTTTGAGGGTGTGGACCATACATCAGGTCTATAGGTAGTTTTATCTCACGTCCTAGCATCATCATGCAAGGTGATAGCTTTGTAGACTCGTGTTGGGATGATCTGTATGCCATCAGAGCCCAGGGGAGCTGATCGTCCCAATCTCTCTGATCCCTTCTGACATATTTACTAATAATATCTTCTAGGGTTCTATTTAACCTCTCCACCAGACCATCACTCTGTGGTCTAAAAGCAGTTGTCCTCGTCTTGTCAATCTTAAGTTTTTCGCATAACTCCTTAAAAAGTTTTGATTCAAATTGTCTCCCCTGGTCAGTGTGTACTTGTAGAGGAACACCATATCTACATACAAAATTTTTAAGAAAACTGTCAGCCACAGTTTCTTCTTCAATATTGGTTAAAGGATAACCTTCAGCCCATTTAGTGAAATAGTCAGAAACTATTAGTGCATATCTATTGCCTTTGTATGATAAGGGTAATGGACCAATTAGGTCTAAAGCGACTCTTTCAAATGGGGCACCTACATTATAGTGTTTCATTTTGCTTTTTGCTTTTCGAGGGGGCTGTTTGCGTGCATTACATGCATTGCAACATTGTATATGCTTCATGACATCATACTTGTAACCAAGCCAATAGAACCTATTCTGAACCCTCCCAATAGTTTTGTTTATTCCAAGATGACCACATTGTTTGTCATCATGAACCATCTGAAGTATTTCTTGGATTAATGTGTTTGGAACTATTAGTTGTTTAATAGTTTCTTCCGTTGTGGAATGAATCCACTTGCGATATAAGACATCATTCTCTAGTATTATTCTATCCCATTGGGACCAGTACTTTTTAAGTAAGACACTCTCGGTTGAGATATCAGCCCAACTTGGTTTCTCATTAAAGATTTTCTTTAACTCTCGAAATTGCTTGAGGACTTCGTCGCTGTTTTGAGCTTGTGAGCTTTCCTGGCTGGTTTTACACTTGATCCATCTACAAACATCATCATCATCAACCAAATCTTCTAAAGGTGCCTTCTTCGCCCTTCTACAAGACTCGTGGTCTGGTTGGTCTAATTCTTTTTCTTCCTGTTTCTTGCAAAATTTGCATTCAGAGCATGGTCTTCGTGACAAACCGTCAGCGTTCCCATGTTGTTTGCCAGGTCGTTGATGCACTTCAAAACTGTACGTGTTTAATAACTCAAGCCACCTGGCCATCTGCCCTTCAGGATTTTTAAACCTTAGGAGCCAAATAAGAGCTCCATGATCAGTTCGAACAGTAAATTAAGACCCATAGAGGTAATGATGAAATTGCTTTACACTCATTATGATTGCTAAAATCTCTCGCCTTGTTACACAGTATTGACGTTGGGCTCTCCTAAGTGATTTACTAAAATATGCAATTACTTGTTCTTTGCCATCTACAAGTTGTGATAAATCAGCACCTATGCCATACCCACTGGCATCAGTATCTACAATAAAAGGTTTCGACATGTCAGGAAAACCCAATATTGGTGCCGAAACCAAAGCACTTTTTAACTCGGTAAAAGATTTCTCACACTTGTCTGTCCAATAAAATGGACAGTTTTTCTCTGTTAATTTATGCAACTCATTTGCTATAGAGGCAAAGTCTTTAATAAATTTTCTATAATAGGAACATGTCCCTAAAAAACTGCGAATATCCCAGACAGATGTTGGTCTAGGCCACGATTTTACTGCTTCTATCTTCTTTGGATCAGCTGCAATCCCTTCAGCTGAGACTGTGTGACCCAAGAATGACACTCGTCTTTGGAACAATGTACACTTATCAGGGGACATTTTTAAACCTTCCTTAGAAATTCTTTCTAAAACCTCATTTAACCGAACTAAATGTGACTCAAACGAGTCTGAGAAAACAATAATGTCATCTATGTAAATGAGACAGGTCCTCCAATTAAGGCCTGCCAGTACATATTCCACTGAACGCTGTTTTTTCTTTGTCATTTTCGTCCATTAAGACTTGGAAGTACCCGCTTGACAAATCGAGTACACTAAACCAAGTAGACCCCCTTAAAGCATCGAGTGAGTCATCTATTCTTGGTAAAGGATATGAATCTTTGATTGTTAGATTATTTAGGGATCTCATGTCTGCACAAATTCTTATTGAACCATCTTTCTTTGTTACAGGGACAATGTTTGAAGCCCAAGGACTTGTTGAAGGTTCAATAATATTACAATCAATGAGTCTTTGTATTTCTTTATCGACTGCATCTCGTTTTGTAATGAGAATACGCCTAAGTGGTTGTTTGAATGGTTTAGCTTTGCCGGTATTTATTTTGTGCTTAATGGTACTAGCGGTACCCAAGTCATCTTTGCTTCTAGAAAATGTTTGCTCATTTTGTTTTAATAAGTCATGTAGTTTCTGTATTTGAGTGTCATTGAGTGTTTCACTACTTCTTTGTTTCAGTTCCCTTAAATGATCTGGGAGATCATCTGAATCGTGATTATCAGATGTGTCTATTTTCATACATTTCATAGCTGAAGTATTGTTATGGTATTTTATGGGAACAATTTGTATGCATGTCGAATGTGTTAATACAACCTCGAAGTCATTCACATTTGCTAAACGCAAAGGCACTAATCCACTACTTGGATCTACCAGTGTTTTTGCTACCAAAATATTTTCAACGTTTTTGTTATTAAATGGCTCAATTATAGCATTCATAATGCATCCTGAGTCTCCTACAACAATGCCTGATGTTATGACTTCTGTATTTGGTGGAATTATAATATTTTCAGTCAGAGATATTCTGAAAAGTGAGTCAATCTTACTCTCATTGATACATTGAATTTTGTCACTACCTATGGTCAAAATCCCGTTGCCCATATCTAATGTACATTGATATTTGTTTAAAAAGTCGTAACCTATAACAGCTGGAACATCTATATCAGCTACAGTAAATTTGTGGGTAAATTGAGAATTGCCTATTTGAAAAGCTAAATCAACATATCCTAAAGTATTTTTACTGCTTCCATCAGCTAGACAGAGTTTTGTGCAGTTGGTTTTTATTGCAGGGCGGACAGCTGCAGAAATCATTTTATATTTATTAACATGTAAAATACAGATTGTGGAACCTGTATCAACTAAACTATTAACTTCAATATCATTAAATAAACATTTCAGAAATAAACTGTCTTGTCTTTGCGCCTTCATCAAATTAAAAAAAATGTTAAAAAAAACGTTAAAAAATGTCATACGCTGGTGACCGGCCCTTATCCCCAGCATTTACAAGTTTTTCTGAAAAGTTGGTTTGAATTGTATGTCCGTCTGTGTAGCCTGAGTACTTTTAGTACTTTGACTAATACTTTGTGTTTTTCCCCGATTTCGGAAATTTTACATTGTCAGTTTTTAATTTAGGGCAATTTCGTCGGATGTGCCCTGCTGTGTTACAAAAGTAACAGATGAGCGACTTTGATTTACGGTCAATTTTGCTATCAATGTGTTGTATTTGGTCACTTATTTTTAAAAGTCGAGCCTCCATGTGCTCTGGTTCAGCGTTATTGGCTTCCATAATCATACGAAGACCGTGTTTAGGAAAATGAACCCTCTTCTGTTCGAGCATAAATGCTTCATATTCTACACCGTAACGTATGCAATCTTCGATTGTTTTTGGCTCTCTTTGGAAAATAGAGAGCTGAATTTTAGGGTCATTAAGTGCTTTGATAAAGCAGTCTTTAGCTAATTGGTTTCTAATTTCAATTGGCGCAGTAGGATAGGCCATGCGTGTGACTCGCCTAATTTCTTGTGCCATCTCCGACTAAGGCAGCTCCGCTACCCTCAACACGCAGGTTAGAGGGAGCCTTCCGTGAAGAGTTAGTGCTGGCGCCTAAGATATCGCACTGGTCAAACCCTGGACCGCGGAGATTGTCTTGACAATGAGCGTCCCCCTGTCTCATATCTCCCACTCCACAGGATAAAAAATTAAAAGTATCAAAACCACGATGCCCATCGCAATGTGCACCGTCATAATGACTAGTCAATAAACTCCGTATTCGCCTTTCAGCCTCCGTATGTTCGTTTAGTTCTTTTTGCAACTGTCTTATGTTTAACTGATTAGAGGTGTGTTGTGGATTTGTCGTGTTTGATGTGGTCGTATGATCGCCCGACGACGTGTTACCCGCATCTGGACTTCCCCTGTTGGTGTTAAATCAAGGTGAGTTTTATTTCTGTTGTTTGTGTCTCTGTCCGATGCGGGGAGTCGTGGTTCAACTCCCGATTCTTCCATTTCATCGCTATGTAAGCTAGCTTGGTCTAGCTTCACAAAACTAGGTTGCCTTGATGTGCCTGCACTGTACATCATTAATGTGTTTTTTAGTGTTTGTTTGTTTGTGTTTTTTTCCACCTCAATTTAAGATCGGATCCCTTTTTATATCCAGGGATCCCTACACTGGCCACCAAATGTAGCGACCCTGGGCGCTACGATTGAAGTGAAAATGTATTTCAATACTTAATATTTAAACCTTGTACAACAGACACAAGTAATGGCTGGCGAACTTGTACTATGGCGGTTTATGACGAAGACGTTGATAAAATTAACGGTTTATTAGTAACACATATCAATAGTATTCTGCATGTGTGACAATATATTTATAACGAAATTAAAAATGCGTAGCTCTGGTCAAGCACTATTCACAAATATATATTAAGTATAAGTATAATATATATATATATACTATGCATAAAAAAACCATGTATTTCTATCGGCAAATTAGAAAATAGATATTTCCATCTATCAATGTGTTGACTGACGTAACTGAAATATTTATTGCATCATTGCAATACCAGTAGCTTAGTATTTTTCCATCCGTAATTGTCTTATTTGTATTTATTAATAAATAATAACCTTGAATTTGATCTTCCTGTCACAGAGATAATCCGCTTGACCGTTTTTAGTTCGTAACTTCGTAACCGTTAGTTGGTTTGTAGTTTTTATTGGAGTATCGAGTACTCAGGGAGTCAAAACACGACTGAAGACAATTGGAAATTCAGCTCAATTTATACTACCCGAATATGATTGTGACGTCACACTTATTTAACTACATCTAAACTCATTTACGGCAGTGCAACAAAAATGAACGTCAAGTGGATTTGTGTTTCTAACTAAACGGAAAAATGAATACATTATTCGAATGGAATGACATAATGTTATGAAACTTAGAATACAATGTAGTTAAATTTCCACTTGAAATGAATAATCAGATTAATTTTCAAGGAGAGCAATTAACTGCAACATGTCTAAAAGGTAAGAAACGTTACGAAACACTTTTTAAATTTCATTTTAGATTTGACGTTTTTCCATTATTATGTATATTTGTGGATAATAAAAACAGTATAAATGTTGCAAACCATTAGTAATACTAATGAACAATTATTCAATACAAGTTATTTGAAATAGTTATGTTGAATATAATTATTATGCCAAGAAAACCTTTATGCTTAAAACACACATGCAAAAGAGTATACTAAAACCCTATTCCCATAGTGTAAGCTTGACCAGACTATGTAACAAATTAAGGACTGCAGTAATCAAAGGTTTGAGAATGTGGCATATTATAAAAATTGCTACATTATGTAAAATTCCTATTAACCACTAAATATTTCTGGTGCTCAACAAGATAGAATTGCACCTCAACAAACAATAAAATTCCAAAAAGAACAATTTTAGCATGACCTTGTCTATAGTATCAACTGACAAATTCCGCATCTAAAAAATAAAATAGGCACCATATTAAATATTTGTGACATAGATGTCTTTGCGACCTAATATTGAGACTGCCTGGCTTACCTACTACTGAGAAACAGTGAAACAATATATTTTATAACTCCAGACACACTGTTCTAGGCAGAGAATACAGTTTTTATTGAAAAAATCTAAAATGTTACATAATATAATGTTTAGGCTGAAATTTGACACTAGCATGGTTTTCAACTAAATATGCATTTAAAATGAGTTAATGGGTTATAATCATTTTCAAGCAAAAGGATGGAATATCAAACAATTGTGCTTGTGCATTAAACGATAAACTATATAACTACCCATGCTATGTTCATTACCAAAAGGAAAATAAAATATTTATATCAGTTGTAACATTAAATTGTAGTCGACGTTTTACTTCCTCATGATGATACTATTTGCGGTGTGCATGACATTTTACATTGGAGTAATGATGGACATCCGGCATGTAAATACAAATGTGAACAACCGAACATAGACTGTGGCCCGCATGGTACTTGTTACACCACTGATAAAGGCGATCCTGAATGTCGGTAGGTGTTGTCATTTCTAGGAATAATTATTTTGTTGTTAATACAGATTTAGATATAAATACAAACGAATATCAGCTTGCATGGTTTCTTGAAAGTATATACCAACTGTATAACAAAAATATTAAAATACGTACAAAAATTCTAAAGCCAAAATAAAGAATTTTCATGGCTGGCAAATCAAAACAGAGCACATGCGTATGAAATCCATGCCAGGTATTTCAATCAATAATGTAGTTCATGTATTTCATCTATGTACTCTACACATCCGGATAGGTTCAAGTGGATATCATTTACTAAATCTATCATGGAGGATGTTGGTTTGAGTTTTATCTGGAATGATCAAATTCCAGTTAATAGAACTTGTATTCCAACGTCTTAAAGATCAATTTATTCAATCATGGTTTTCTAATGCTAACATATCATCCAGAAGTGAATTTTACTTTGAATTCAAAAAAGAATTTAAGTTAGAACCATATTTGATAAGGCTTAACAAGTGCGATATTTACCAAATTGCAAAATTAAGATGTTCCAACTTAAAATTACCAGTAGAAACTGGTAGATGGACCGGGATCCCAAGAGATCAGAGAGTATGTCATCTCTGTTGGCAAGGAATTGGCGATGAATTCCATTATATTTTTATATGTCAAAATGCAGAAATATTAATTATGCGCAGAAAACGTTTCCCCCTTTATTTTATTAACAACCCACAAAAACACAAATTAATAGGGCTCCTGGTTGATTGCCATACAGAAACTTGGCATCATTCCTAAGAAATCTTGCCAAGTTGCTATAAACCTGCTAAGTGTATTATGTACTAAATTTTTGAAAATGTGTATTTGTGTACTATTGTATTTCTGTATATTTATGTAATTTGTCCTCTTGTACACCAGTTATCTTGTCTTGTCTTGAAATTTGTAAAATACAGATAAATGATTAAAATTGTAATTATTGATCTCAGAGGTACTCACTCAGTATGCGATCTAACATTTTTAAATTTAGCCTAAATTTTAAAATAATGTTAAATTGCATATGATTTCGTCATAATGCTTGTTGCATAATCTGATTGCTTTTTCAATGAAGTATTATAACAATACTTGTCTCATGAAACTGCAGTCATTGCCCCTAATATTTTAAAGGAGATAGTATAAAGTGGTCTTTGTTTTTAATCATTTTGTTTTGTTTCCTGTTTAGTTTGAAAATCGTTACAGAAGTAACCCAATTTTCTACTAGTTTTATGTATTTATTTATTTATTTTTGTTCGTTTGTTTTTAAATTAATTTTCGTGGTTGTAATTGTGTGGTTGCTTTAATTAATGACGTTTTTTCTAAGTGGTCGAATGGTAACATATCTCTGTTTCTATTCTATAGGTGTAAATACGATGGAATCAATGTTTATTACGGAGCAATGTGTAAAAGTACAGTAAATGTTAACCCTCCAACTAAGGTACCTGTAACACAATCCAACGAATTGTCAAAGACAGAGATCATAGCAATAGCTGCAGGTACTGGTGGAGGATTAGTTCTAATTCTGTTCATAGCACTAGTATGCGTGTGTGAGAAGCTAAAAACCGCCAGGAAAAAAAGTAACTTTTACAGGTAGGTCTCAGAAGTTAGACAAATATCTAAGAAAGAAGTAAAATTTTACATTTAGTAGTACAATAAATAAAGAGTAACGATGACATTGACGTATGAGAAGCTATACAGTACATGCTAGTTATAAAAAAGTCAATTACAAGCAGAATTTTTAAAATGGTTTTTATTGTCTTCTATGTGCAATTTTTGTAAAATACATTGACGTATTCATGTTTATTTATTGTTTTTGTGATAATTTTCTTAATGAATCCAAAATATGTAATTTGCAACAGTCTTTAATGATTCATTTTCTTTTAACACTAAGGAAAATATTTAAAACATAAGAATGTGCAATTAAAATTTAATTATCTTAAGCATTGTGCAGTTAATTCTGTGTTGTTTCGATTTCTACCAGTCTTATCTCATCTCGGGTCTAGATAAATGAAGTTTCTGTTTTAAACATTCACATTTGGACAAATTGTATCTAAAAGTGAATTACAAAACCGGTTGTTTTTAATTTAATAATCTCTTAGAAAACAAGGCACAGCGATGCCTCATCATCTGCTTGTCTGGGATCCTGACTAAATATTCTCATTTCCGTAAGCGGACTTCCGGTTCGAATATACAGTCAGGTCACCAATAATGAAGCCGGTCAAAATTTTGACCGGTTTGCAACATTCGGAATGCCTCAAAATTTACGTCAGAATTTAAAATAAATGACGTAATTCCGATGCAATGCATTATGACGTAACGTCCGGCGTCTTGTAATCAAATTCAAATGAAAATACAGTTTATCAAAGAATGCTTTTATAGATTTATGTCTCGTTTGTGGAAATAACTCTACGGTGAATGGCCAGTTTAACTCTAAAGCCGGAAAACAAGAAACAGGTAGATAATCGATTTGTATTCTGACAGACATTTTTGACGGAACGAAACGCGCGAAAAGTTAGCCAAAACATGGCGTTTTAAACAACCAATCAAACTGGGTAGTAAACTGTTGATGACCTGGGGTTATATTTGAAAGTGAAGTTTGCGTAAATGAAAAATATTGCACCAGGGGACCAGGTTACATCATCTGCTGGCAACAGAAGGGGTTGCCATAGCCGACTTCCAGTGCGTACCCAAGTGGCATATACAAGGGTGTCAAGTAATACGTAAGGCCTGACCACAGATCTAAGTAGGCAACATGACGTCACGCTCCTTGACGGGCGAAATGTTTCTTCAGTTTCTAAATCTCTATACTTTTCATTGACATTCATAATTGTCTTACCATTGATCCATCCCGATTTATTGTTTAACTCGCTTTCGTACAGAATTTACTAGCTGCTTATGGCTGGACGTTAAGTATCCATACGATCAAGGGGCCTCGGTGGCCGAGTGGTCAAGGTAGTTCGTCTACTATTGATCACGTGTTCTGTCAACAATGAGATTGCGGGTTCAATTCTCACTGCAGGCAGGGTGTACTCGACTCCAATCTTAATTGACAAGGATTGCCAGTTTTCCTACCACAGGCCGGTGGTTTTCTCCGGGTACTCCGCTTCCTCCCCCAATAAAAACTGGACGCCATGAAATAGCTGAAAAATTGCTGAAGGTGGCGTTAAACAACATCAAACAAACAAACAAATTAATACTATCATTTAACATAGTAACCTAATATGAATTTTTGGAATAGGTCTAACACGGCGGTTGTCTCATGTGGAGCAGTACGTATTGTCTGTATTTGTCTTGATCGACATTTTTTTATTTCTTTAAGGCTTTTGTTGCCCACGTTTTGTCTATCCGTATGAATTTACAATTGTTTTGTTGTCATAATCGGTATTCGTGTGCATTTCTTGTTTCAATGCAGCCATTACTCAGAGGACAAAGAAGCCCTACATAGTGAAAATTCTAGAATAGAAAATGTTCCAAACCTGAAAAAAGAATATACCAACTTAGAATATCAACAAGACTCAGATCAAATGCAGATGCAAAGTTTTGAACCCGAAGGGAAAAATGTCGAATACGAATCGAGACGGCAAAGGGAAACCGAGAGAGATGACCAATCGTACAGGAAAGTATCCGAGCCGGAAGTGGGAAATGTAAGTCTGTAACCATTAATGTCTTTAGGGCAAGTTTCCAATATTTTTGTTCTTTTTTCTGAGAGCCACAGTAAATAATTAAAGTATTTTAATCATGTTTTAAGAGAAAACAGAAAATGTATCGCTATTTGATAAAGAACGGTTCCACAGAATTAAAAAAAAATTTAAAGTCAAATCAAACACTAGTTATGTGACTCCTCAGTAAGAAAAGTTGCCAACAACTTCGTATTATACCAGTCGAAGAAAAGTAAGCGTATCAGTGTCCAATTTATGTTGATTCTTTTTCTAAGGATAACTATATTTGTAATACATATCAATTATATCTGTATAGGTATTAATTTACCAACCAACCCATTTAAGAGAACCCCTAGACAGACAAAGCGGCGCTTCAAAATTTGATAGTGACGAGGGTCGACAAAATGCATATCGGATGATAGATTCTGAAACACCGGTATGTTTTCTTTAAAGATATTGCAGGCGCGTAGCTGCCTATACGCGAGTACGCAGCTGAATCCACATTATTTTGACAAAAAAAATTTTTTTTAGTAAAAAAGTTGAAATAAACGAAAGTAAAGCTATTAATCTCCATTTTTATGCTAAAATAAATGGATTTTCGTTGGTCAAGAAAGCTCTCCGGAGGCCCCAAAACGCACCAAACTGCACCATTTATTTCAAAATTTTCAGGGGGGGGGGGCATGCCCCCTGACCCCCTAGATTATTTTGAATCCACATTCTTTATAGGCTAGCTACGCGCCTGTATTGTATTTTTCATTAAACAGCATTTTGACCTCTTTTGAGCATCAAGTTTATTAGCGTTACCTTTGCTAACATAACTGCTTCATTCTTACAGTATTTTATACCCAAGTAAACATTGACGAATACGACTTTAGTTTGTGCTACACACGTGGTGCTACAGACAACGCCTATATCGATTCAGTCTTAACACCAGATGACTAATAACATTTTTAGACTCTTGAACCAAAAGTCGAGAACAGTTCTGTTTAAATCGGATCTTTAGATTGGCGCTATTTAATAAATAAGTCATCAAAGGTACAAAGGTTATGCAACCATCAATTAGCTTCACTGTTTTACGATATTTACACGACTCGATATTTTGCATGGATCTAGCCCAAACAGCGTTACCGTGTCACGCATTATAAACTACTTTGGCTGGGAATTGTAAAATGTATTCACATTTCTTTTTTTAAGTACAAGATCAGAAGGCCAACAATTAACCAAGACGAAAATATCCCGTAAGTATTATATAGGTATGAAAATTATGTCGCGCCAATTATCAAAACTTATACCCTTTATTTTGACTGAACCGTAAAACAATATTTATTTAATTAAAATGTAATAGTATCAATCTACTAGTGTCAACTTAGTTAATAGGAACGTAGAGCTTATCAAAATATTTTGATGAATACAATGTCTTGTAGAAAATTCCTACCGGGGGTGTGACCAAATAAACACTTGTTTTGACCTGTACACGATTATTTTCCAGTACATAAATCAAGTATTGTTAACTGTTTTTTTCAGTTACAAATAAAACATCATTTGTTTCGGTATGGTAGCGGCAATCACGGGTGATTCGAAAGAAAGCAAAAGAAGGAAAAAAAACTTGTGTCAGGCTATTTATAAATGTGTAACTTTAACTTATTCATATTCAATCTCGGACGACTTTCCATAAACTAAATACTAATCATGAGACGACAAAATTGTTATCCGTTATTTGATAACAGTGTCTTTAAAATATTAAAAGTAAGAACATTCATTTAAGAAGTGGCAACGTATTTCTCGAATATAGCTTCGTGTAAATAAAACAATTTATCGGTAATTTGTACATTTTCCCTTTGATGTGTACCGGTGATAGTCAGTAACAACGTACTGGCATTTATCACCGAATTTATCGGGTCAGTAGGCTGCGTAGGAATCTAACGATTATTACGTCACAGTAACAAACTGAATGTTCAAAAATAAACAAACGTGAAAGCAAGATAAAATAAAAACGATCTAACCACCCCCGTAGAAAACGAACACAACGGGACCACCAGTTCCGTTTTCGCAGCTAACTTCCGTTAACAATAATAGTTTCTGAAAAAAACTCTTCAAATCACAAACAACAACATCAACAGATCAAGTGACAATCCCGAATTCCTGTTCATTCACCACAAGAACTTGCGAATGACCTCTCCATTTTTGAGAGTTAATCTGACAAATCACAAAACTGTAATAGGATTATTACAGCAGGAAAATTCGGCCTTTACAAGAACCTTTAAAAAAATACAACTCATCGCATTTATGCATGATGTGTAAATCGTATCCCCCCTGGCCACTGCAAAGTACTGAAAATTTGAAATAACACTGAACTGAACAGTTACCAGAAATGATAACGATGTAAAATACAAATTGTAGAAAACATTTATTAAAGGGGGAACTGACACTTAATTGGACAATCGGTCAGTTGGCAACATAAATTTGAAATAATACGATTCGTCAAAGAGCAAAATATTAAAAACACAAAATCTGACACCCCATATTATAATTAAGAGTAAATTAAAAGATTCTCATTCACAAACTTACATAAACGATAAAAAAAAGACTTCCCTTACAGGGGATGAATGAAAAAAACACGTCCATTCATCACGCCACATTCCAATTGAATGACGTTGACGCTAAATGACGTTGCAAACCATTTTTCACAGATCACTTCGACCAAAAAAGTAGTTCCTTATAAAATAAGGCATAAATTGACAAAAAACACTCTTTTTGAAAATTACCGATAAAAGGAATATAGGACATTTTGTTTGTGATACAGACTTTATCACGGCTTAACGTATCAGGTTCGCCCTACGGGCTCACCTGATACTGGCCGTGATAAAGTCTGTATCACAAACAAAAGGTCCTATATTCCATATGTACAGTTTGTGTTGTGTATGATTGAATTTATTATAAAATATTAACTGACAGAGAAATTTGGAATTAAGAAATTTCTTGAGAGAAGCATTTTGTACACTTGTTTGACTTTAACATACCAATTTACTAAATGAACATTAACAGCTTTACGTTTTATTATATTGTTTAAAAATTCGCAAAAGTTTTTAGATGAAAGTCAGTTTGTGCTAAAATATTTGTAGCGAACTCGATTGCTTTACATTAGACACATCCTATGTGCAGTGAATTCCATTGCAACTGAATACATATAAATGAGTTTATCAATTTTTGCCAGTTTTTGAATTTGTTCAACCTTTATGCCATTTTAAAGAATGCGTGTATACTAAATATTTTACGGATGAAATGAATTTGTAATAATAAACATATGTCATGTTGCAGTAAAATAACACTTTTTTTGTTGTTGTATATAAATTAGTGAATATTGTGCATGAATGTTGAACTGTAAAATTTTTAATTTATATTTGATTAAATGATTGTGAGTAATTGTGGGATTTTTTAGAAAATTTGTAATGGCTGAATTGGTTTGAATTGACCTTAAACTTTGGAATAAAATTGTTTAATATATGTTTTGACATGTTTGTATGATGTAAACATTATAACAATAAACGAACAGAACATAAAGAAATTGTGTAACTTTATTGTTTTTATTTTTGAACAAACTCTGTTCATCATAGCATTTTGAAGGTACATAATCCTGTAGATATAGTCAAGTGTATGTTTGCTCTATAATAAAGGATATTTGTTTGCATTTAACATGAAAGTTGTGTTTTGATTTATTTACTTCACTTTTTTTTTCTTGGTTTTTGTTGTTATTGTTGTATACCTTGATATATATTATACACAAAAAAACAAAGGTATAACCACAGGTAATGTGGTACAATTTGAAAACAGAAATATAAGTTAATACTAGCAGTATATAGGCACAAATGAGTAAAGGATACGTTAACTGTCAACGCTGTTGATATTTTAGTTTTCTGGTCTTTCTTTCAAAATCTTATTGTGATTTTTAAGTGTCTTTTCTTATTTTCAGAACTTTCAATGCTTCTTGGAGTTGTTCTTTAATATCAGATTTTTTCCATATAGAATCAGATATCTAAAGTTGTTTTTCTTATTTTATTATAATACAAGTCAGATACCTAAATGCTTTGTTACAGATAATCTTTGAGATAAATTTTCTTTGATATAGCCATCGTTTGCCTTTTCACTTTTCCATCTACCATGCTTTTTAAAAAGCCTATTGTCTATTCCAAATGCAGCTGCAGCGGTAGCCCCCCCCCCCCCCCCCGAACGTTATCTGTGTAAACCGAACAACTTTTTATCTAGTCCTATCGATTCTAGAGCCGACAGTAATACTTCTCTGGCCCTTGTGTACGAAATCGGACCACCGTTCCCGAGTTTGTAACAGTTCTTTCATTTACAATAATATACGGATCTAAAAATGAATTCTTGTGATGTATCCGATATACCAGCCAGTTTTATGTACCTTTCTAGCATGTGCACAGGACAGGTTTCGAGACCAGTTCTGGAAATAACAACATCTCGACCTTCTCTATAAACGTCAGTCTTACTCTTTTCTAATATCAAAGTCATATGAGTTGATGTTAAGCTTATATTTGATCTCTTTAAATTGGCCAATTCGGAGAATCTCAAAAAACCTGAGTAACTTATCAAACACATAGTAGCAATACGTAAATCTAGCAAATTACAAGTTTTTGAACCTTATCTATGTACAATTTTTTTTAAGATTTCCGGTCGGTTCTTTTCTATTAACACAATGTCCAATTTTTCTATGAATCCCTTCACGTACGGATTGTAACGTGTCCGACTTGCATGGGTCGAAGAAACCTGCAAGTTTATGAGCCCAACTGACAGCGTATATAGCCTCATCAATTTTACTTATTGATTTGGCCGATTCCGATAAATGTATTAAGTACAAGGTTAAATGCAGGTGATTTGCCGGAAGAGAAGATAAATTATGCATACATGTATCTGTATTTTCTTTGGGTATTGTCTGCTTTCGACGAGAGCAACACATCTGGTAGTTGTTTTGCCAATCCGTCTAATACAGAACTACCATTAGTAATTTGAGTTATAGTGTTCAACTGACCAACAGAAAAAATACCTGAAAAATGTATCGTCATATAACCTATAATTAATCATCAAATATAAAAACTAATCTTAATTATATACTGTGACAATGTCGACCAAATATTGATCTTGCCACAATCGTGACCCTGTCAACCACAATATACAACAATGTATATTAGGTCCATGTCACCATACAATAATGTATTCAACTTGCATCTAGCAAAACTGCCAAAACTGGCGTAAAAAACGGCTCTGTGCTGAAAATAGATTTATCATTGGAACCTTTCACATAAATTCCGAAAGTGTCCTTAAATTCTATAACATCCTTTACACAAGGCTGATAAATCATTCCTTTACAAAATATCAACGGCCAGTATGCTGCCGATTTCCATTTCGGAACTATCAATGTTCCCTTTGCTCTACAAAAGAGCAAATGCTTAATGCATCTTATAACCAAGTTTATAGGTGGAAAAAGCCAGTTCATATCATTACTCCAGTCCTGAGTAAAACAATCGACTGCAGAAGAGTTTGGGTTCCAAAACAATGAATTGAACTTTGCGGTTTTATTATTTAAAGAGCTGGCAAAACGGTCTACTGTATGGGGGCCCCAAAGATTATCCATAAATTGGAAAAATTCTGCAGAAACCACCCAGTCCTCATGATCTACCATTTTACTTAAAAAGTCTGCTGTGGCATTCTGAGCTCTTGGAATCCATTGAATATCAATGGAGATACATTTCTCAATACATGTAGAAAATATAGCTAAGGCAATGCGCTGCAATGCCCCTTTCATACTTCCACACTTTACGATTTTAACACAATTTAAATTGTCTGTATACCATTTGATAACTTTCCCTTCAAAGCTCTCTTTGAATGACAACAGTGCAAGCTCAATAGCTTTTAATTCTCTCCATGTAGAACTTTCCGAAATTTCAGATTTTGTCCACATTCTATGAAAAATTTTATTTTCCAATTCCACTGAAAACGCTCCTGCCGCTACATTGCTAGCGTCGGAGTAAACCATGGCTGAGGATTTTGTATAACACCCTAATCTTTTGGAGTTGAGAGATTTTATATTGTTATACCAAAACTGTAGTTCTGCCAAAACTTCTCCGGGACACTGAAATTGTAAAATTATGTCCCAATCTACTCTATTTTCTATAGCCATAAAACAGGTCTTAGTCATAATTCTGGTTACATTACCTACAACAGGAGACATTGATATTATCTTCCCTACAACTTGAGCTAGGGTTCTGGCAGAAATGTCCGGAAATTCTTTCAAAATATGAGTAAGCGAAAGAATCCGATCAGAAATTCGTCTATCTGAAATGTTTAAGGAATACTCCTTTGAATTCCATATGATACCTAACCATTCTAGTGACTGTACAGGGGTAAAAACGGACTTTTCTTCGTTGATAAGAAACCCAGCGTCAACTAAAGATTTCTTTACAAATTCAGACTCTTGTATACATTTGGATTGTTCTAAACACATACCAAAACCGTCATCTAAATACAAGACAACATTTATACCATTCTCTCTCCAATATTTCACTAAAGGTCTTAAACATTTGGTAAAAATATATGGACCTGTAGAAATCCCAAATTTATACTTGAAGGAATCTTTCTGGAAATACTGAATGGCTGTTTTCCAGTCTTCAAATTTGATTTTTTCTTTTTTGATCAACTTGTTTATCACACTTAAATCTAGAATCAACCTTTTCTTACCAGATTTTTGTGTGGCTACACTGAGAGGATTGATAATGTGAGGCTGGAAAGGAACTTTTATCAGACATCCAGATTGCAACAAGTCATCTACGGTTTTTGTCACAAAATCTGCATTTTTCAATGCTGATTTATTATTTTTAAGTTTCATTCTATGTGGTGTATTGATAAATGGTATAATATAACCATTTCTTATAATATCTAAAAAAAAATCTATTAGTTCCTATACTGTGCCAGAAGTTTATATGATTTGATAATCTGCCTTTAACACCATGATAAATTTTGTTATCATTACTACATTCTTCAAAATACTGAATTTGTCTCAAAAACATATCTATTTCATCTGTATCGCTCTCTAGATCATACAAAATGTCATTATCTAAATACTTATCATTAACTCCTACTGATAACTGGCTACTTTTGACCGCCATTTGTTGTACTGCCTGCAATTCCGGAGTGTCCAGATTTGTTGAGAGGGCAGTTCTTCTTCCAGTGGCCGTATTGCTTGCAAAGGAAGCAAAGGTCATATGCGCACGGCTCACGCCGTGCAGTGCTGGCACGAAAGGGCTGCCTAGGGAATTGCTGACTGTACACCGGATTTCCAAAAGATTCAGCTGTAGACTGAGGTGGAACTTTATATAGAGTACTACGTGATTTCGATTTCATGCTTCGCATGGCACGTCCTTCTGCTTGGCGGATTTTCTTCTCATCGTCACTATCCGAAGCTATATCATTCAATTCATATTCCTTCACCGTTGACCAACCAGCCGGAGAAGAATCGGCAATGCGTATCATCTTGTTACGCAATTTCAACTTATTCATCAAATCCTCCACTAACTTTACACTCTGTGCTTCATCTGAAGATTGTCGAAAATGTTTGTATAACTTGTTTAAACCAGACAAAATATCTGCATTAAATTTATACTGAATTCTGTTTCCTTCATGCTTGAACTACAGGGAAACATCTTCCTTGAGTTTTTTAGACATAAAATCTTGCTCCTGAATTAATTTTGCTTCCAGATCGACCAACTTCCCGTCCATGTAATGTTTAAATAATTGAAATGTATCATGTAAATCTTGGTTTACTACCCGGTTCTGTTCTTGTTGCACCGATGGTAGAGAACGAGCTCCTTCATTAGATTGCGTTTGAGAACGAGAGGGTACATCATCAAGAAGAAGACTGTCGTCGTGTTCCATCTTGGCGAATCCCAAGACCTTTACCGTACCAGTGGCAAGCGTCGAATAACCTAACTAAGCACCCTTTATTAACCATTACAACTATTCCCGCCATACCCGCTTGTAATACCCGTGCTTAATCCATCCACAATACGTTTATATAACCATTCATTATGTAAACACAGGTAAACATTCTATACAAACATAAACACACGTGTTCGTAGTAACATTTATAAATTCATTTTAAGAAACAGAAAAGCATCGTGTTTGTTTTATCAAAGACATTTCGAATAAGAATTGTAAGTAAAAATATCCTGTTTTATTCTTCCTTCTTATAATTTATGTATTGACATGTAAACGGACCATGTTATTTTAATACACATTATGGGCTACGTGTCTGGAAGTGCACACTAAGCACCTTTCTGTAGTTCTCGTTCAAGAGTGGAGCATTGTGGCCGCAACAAAAGCTTCATTTTTCCATTCTTTCCAATATTTATATCTAGATGATGTTTTGCAGTGAATTGGTTTTCAATTAAAATTAAAAATTCTCATATGCTATTTTGCACATTTCATTGTTGTTAGCATTTTTTTTGATAAATTTGGATAATCTCATGTTAAATCTGCATATCTAAGAAAAAAGTTTCCTATTCCTTTTTTTTATTAATACATGTGGCATTTTTATGTTCTGGGTGGATGCGTTACTGAAGTGTCTATCATAATTTAATATAATCCTTTTTTATGAAGATGCTTGTACAGCTGTTCAACAATTCTTAATTTTATAAGAATGCTTATTTTTAAAAATTTCTTAAAAAAGAATATTTGAGTTTGCTTTTCCACCAAAAGTCACTTAAAATGTATTATAATGGCAAACAAAAGTGTTAGATGACTTTTTTATGTGTATTTTCTCCAAAGCGGCATCTTTAGTGTTTTTGGGTTGAATATCAGTTTTTTTTTTTGCTTCTAGCATCCCTATAAAATTAAGATGCTAAAATAACAATAAAACAACCTGTTGGCATCCTTATCTGAGTGGATGCTGGCATCCCAATATGTTCAGATGCTGGCATCCAAAAAGTGTTTGGATGCTGGCATTCCAAAGTGTTTAAATGCTGTCATTCCAATGTGTTTTGATGCTGGCATCCCAAAGTGTTTGGATGCTGTCATTCCAATGTGTTTGGATGCTGGCATCCCAAAGTGTTTGGATAATGGCATTTCAATGTGTTTGGATGCTGGCATCCCAAAGTGTTTGGATGCTGGCATTTCAATGTGTTTGGATGCTGGCATCCCAAAGTGTTTGGATGATGGCATTTCAATGTGTTTGGATGCTTGCATCCCAAAGTGTTTGGATGCTGCCATCCCAAAGTGTTTGGATGCTGGCATCCCAAAGTTTTTTGGATGCATCCAAATGTAACTGGATTCTGACATCCCAATATTTTGAGCCCGACGCCATAATTATAAGTATTTTATACAGAATAAGAATTGCAATACAACAAGAAAGCATGCTACAATCTATGAAAATCCTATATTTTTATTAATTCGTATTTGGTTCATTTCAGATTCTTCATTTGTTTTTGTAATTTTATTGTTACCTATATTTGTTTACCATTTTGCCTAGTCCACATTTGCTGTTAATGCAATTGTTGAAAACCACAATGTTGTAAAATGAAACTAGTCTGTCACATCTATAATGAGTCTTTTGTTTCTGATGTTTGATAGCTATTTTTGGTGTGTGTCCTTTTTAAAAGTTGTAGCACTAAATGAAATGCTGGCAATTTATATATAACAAATGACAGAAGCATATTAATTAGCAAAGATATATCTTTAATATAATCACATATTATTTAAATACATAAATAGTGATGGTGGAATGATAAAAATAATGAAAATATAGAAACTATAATAGTTTCACAAGAATGTTGAATTAATTATTAAAACATTAATACACCTTTTAATGTCTGCAAGCCTATTTGTAATTGAATCGTTGAAAGGACAATTAATCAATAAAACCATTTGACAAAAAACCTATTGAAAGTCACAATGTAAAGTATGAAAGAGCAAAAAATTTACAAGATTTAATGACATATACTCATAAAAATAAAAAAGGATAGAAAGGCTTGAGTTAAAATTAAAAAAAAATCAAGAAAGTGCAAAACCTTGACTAATACCCCTATGAACACCTGCACACAAATAAAAGAACATCAATAAATTTCAAATTCAACTTAATGGCATATAATTTAATTTGCTTTGTAAGCTGAAATCTGATTGATCAATTCAAATCGAGCAACCCATATTATAAGATATAACCTGCGTGACCTATGACCTATTCTTACGCAGTTAAAATTCAAATAGTTCCACGACGTCATTGATGTTTTTATCATACAAATTGTTAGGAGATTTATAGTTAAAATTAAATTATAAGGAATATTTCATATTTCTGAACAGGTTATATGATATAATATGGTTTTGGTCTGTTTACACCATTCTTTAGGCGTAAACAGACCCAAACCATATTATATCATATAACCTTTTATTAAAGAAATTTGAAGTATTCCTTAAAAAATTTCAAAATCACAATATAAATTCCCCTGATACACTTCTTTATGATAAAAAAAGATAAAAGATATGCATATGGTTGAAATGTTTAGAATTTACTACACAAACTATGACTTTGTCTCCTCATTAATGCAATTCAGTGTTACATTACAGAAAAGAATAGCTCCTCAGCAGCATGTGATTATTATTTTCCGTAAAAAATAATCAAAGTTTTAACATATATTGCTGAATGAGATGTCAATCAACAAAAAATGAAATACATTTTAAATGTCAAATTTTCTAACAGGGATTTTTGTTCAATTTGTTCAAATTTGTTCAAACATATATTAGAGGCTCAGAAGAGCCTGTATCAGTCTCATGACTTTACAATAAGTAAAAACTAAAAGGCATGAAGTCATACATTTTTTTGTAGAGCTCAATCAGCTTAACATTTATATAAGCAAAAACTTTTATTTACCTGCAATTTGTTCATTAAGTATGACAAAAAATACAATTTTCAGTGTTTTAAGGGCAATAACTCCAATAAGGGGTTGTCTGGCACCTTGGACTTTATGATGTTTTTGTAGAGTTCAATAAACTCAATAAATAGCTCAATAAGCAAAAGCTTTTCTCTATCGGCAACGGTTTTCATTTATATGTATCCATTTCAGGGAAAAGCCAAAAATGGAAATTGTGAACAATTCCTAGCAATCAAGATTATAGCTATCCTTCCATAACTCTCTGTGAATCTCTCTGATTGTTGGTTATTTAATCTAATCATAACACTTGGGGTAATTTGAGCTAAAGTTTAAAATACTCTTCTTCAATAGAGTCAAACTTTCTCTTTAAGTTCCTTTTTTCTTGGTTATTTCTTACCATTGCAAACAATGAACATTCAACTTTGCGGAGTGATTGAATTGCATTTGTGTTCTTTGTATCCATAACTTATACATCTGTAAAAGGGTTACAGAACAACTGACAAATTTCATAGTCGAAAAACCAAAAAAGGAAATTTTAAACGTTTAAAGACATTTACACCTAAAAGTGGTCAACTGACAACTTCCACCTACTATAGTTTTTGAGTTATATTGAGCCATTCAATTGATTTTACTCTATTTTCTTTTCTTTAGCATTGACAGTTTTTTTTGTAGAAAGCACCCTAATAAAATACAATGTATACTAAGTTTGGTTTTTATAGGACCTATATTATCAAAGAATTAAATGTTCGAGTAAGGTAATGATGCAAAAATAACAAAAACACAATTTTCAACTTTTGACTGACAATTCTACCCAAAGGACTTTTTTGCAGACCCCCCCCCAACCCCCACCCCCCCAACCCCTATCAGCTAAAAAATTATTCAAGCAAACTATTTCCTCAATCTGTAAGGGTTCATTTATAAGACAAAATGTTAGAGAGTTTAATGTATGAAAAAACTGTATGGATGCAGACCCTAATATATAACATGACACTTATGGTAAGGTGAGCTACAAGTTTAAATTACTCTTTTTCAATAGAGTCAAACTTTCTCTTTAAGTTCCTTTTTTCTTGGTTATTTCTTACCATTGCAAACAATGAATATTCAACTTTGCGGAGTGATTGAATTACATTTGTGTTCTTTGTATCCATAACTTATACATCTGTAAAAGGGTTACAGAACAACTGACAAATTTCATAGTAGAAAAACCAAAAAAGGAAATTTTAAACGTTTAAAGACATTTACACCTAAAAGTGGTCAACTGACAACTTCCACCTACTATAGTTTTTGAGTTATATTGAGCCATTCAATTGATTTTACTCTATTTTCTTTTCTTTAGCATTGACAGTTTTTTTTGTAGAAAGCACCCTAATAAAATACAATGTATACTAAGTTTGGTTTTTATAGGACCTATATTATCAAAGAATTAAATGTTCGAGTAAGGTAATGATGCAAAAATAACAAAAACACAATTTTCAACTTTTAACTGACAATTCTACCCAAAGGACTTTTTTGTAGACCTAACCCCCCCCCCCAACCCCTATCAGCTAAAAAATTATTCAAGCAAACTATTTCCTCAATCTGTAAGGGTTCACTTTTGTAGACCCCCCCAACCCCTATCAGCTAAAAAATTATTCAAGCAAACTATTTCCTCAATCTGTAAGGGTTCACTTTATAAGACAAAATGTTAGAGAGTTTAATGTATGAAAAAACTGTATGGATGCAGACCCTAATATATAACATGACACTTCTGGTAAGGTGAGCTACAAGTTTAAATTACTCTTTTTCAATAGAGTCAAACTTTCTCTTTAAGTTCCTTTTTTCTTGGTTATTTCTTACCATTGCAAACAATGAACATTCAACTTTGCGGAATGATTGAATTGCATTTGTGTTCTTTGTATCCATAACTTATACATCTGTAAAAGGGTTACAGAACAACTGACAAATTTCATAGTAGAAAAACCAAAAAAGGAAATTTTAAACGTTTAAAGACATTTACACCTAAAAGTGGTCAACTGACAACTTCCACCTACTATAGTTTTTGAGTTATATTGAGCCATTCAATTGATTTTACTCTATTTTCTTTTCTTTAGCATTGACAGTTTTTTTTTGTAGAAAGCACCCTAATAAAATACAATGTATACTAAGTTTGGTTTTTATAGGACCTATATTATCAAAGAATTAAATGTTCGAGTAAGGTAATGATGCAAAAATAACAAAAACACAATTTTCAACTTTTAACTGACAATTCTACCCAAAGGACTTTTTTGCAGACCCCCCCCCAACCCCCACCCCCCCCAACCCCTATCAGCTAAAAAATTATTCAAGCAAACTATTTCCTCAATCTGTAATGGTTCACTTTATAAGACAAAATGTTAGAGAGTTTAATGTATGAAAAAACTTTATGGATGCAGACCCTAATATATAACATGACACTTATGGTAAGGTGAGCTACAAGTTTAAATTACTCTTCTTCAATAGAGTCAAACTTTCTCTTTAAGTTCCTTTTTTCTTGGTTATTTCTTACCATTGCAAACAATGAACATTCAACTTTGCGGAGTGATTGAATTACATTTGTGTTCTTTGTATCCATAACTAATACATCTGTAAAAGGGTTACAGAACAACTGAAAAATTTCAGAATAGTCATTATTTGTTATGTTAAAAAGTTGTTTAGCTGCTTGTCCCGGCAAGGTAGTGACAGTTCGTGTACCATACTGTGCAATAAACAACATCTGGACTTCAGCAAATTCATTCTCTGTAAATAGAAATGTAATATACATGCAATTCTAAACTCTGATGGATCACATACACAAATTGACATGAATCTCATTTGTATTATATTATTAATCTTAGATAACTTCTTTATTTTGATTGGTTTAACAATACCACATAGTCAAACTTGCCATGATACAAAAAAAATATCAGGTGAAGTGAAATCTAGAATTATGAGACAGCGAAAGAATTTGAAGAATGAGGTTAAGTTCCACCATGACATAACAATGAGAAACATGGGACTCATGTCAAGACTGAACAAGTCGGAAAAGTTTCATAGTGTGTGGTTTTTTAATGACAGTGTATATGCTAAGAAGTCAAAAGAAGGAAGAAGACTAAGGTTTGACATTTTTGACAACATAGAACTTAAGTTAAGGAACTCAGAGAAAGAGGCACATAATGATTAATAGTACATAGGTTTTCAGTTATTTGAATCATAATTATTATAACTATTATATCTAGTTTCCTTTAATTTACACCTATTACATTAACTTCACACCATAGATGACTTTGAAGCATAAACATTTAATATTTATCTTATGGAGTAAGGGAGGCTACTCTTATTCATTTTTTGTTTTTGTTTTTGTGTGTGTTTTTTTTTGTTTCTGTTTTTTGTTTTGTTTTTTTTTTTTTTATTATTCTTATCATTTTTTGATATCTCAAAAATGTATTTATTTATTGATCTATTCTCCTTTTTTCTCTTTCTTTTAATTATTATTACTATATTTATTTTTTATTAAAAAAAAAAACTGTTTGACTCTGAAACTGACGTCATTTCATTTAATCTTTTTAGTCAACTAATACATTTGAAGCTTTCCCTAGACAATTTGTTTTCTTCATTTGGTTTCATTCTAACAATCAATTCCAATACCTTCAAATTAAGGTAAACTTAGAAATAAAACACATGTTATCTCAGCTTGATTTTTACTATAATATTGCTTTGCCAAGCTGACAATTGCTACTCTCACTTACTGTAATGATGATAATGGTGACATCTTCATTTTGTGTGTTTGAATGTATGAATGCAAATTATTTTGATGTGCTCTTTTTGTTTCATTGTTATATATTTTTTATTATATATATTTATCATGGAGAGTAATACATTGGTTCTGTCAATGAATGTAAGGGGTATTAGTTCGAATGTTAAAATAAGGACTGACATATTTTCTTGGGTTAAAGAAAAGAATGCCGGAATAGTTTGTTTCCAGGAAACCCACAGGTCAAAAGAAGATGAGGTTAAGTGGACAGATGAATGGGGTGGAAAAGGGTATTTTAGTCACCACAGTCGTCATAGTGCTGGGGTGTGCATTTTATTTAGACGAGGTATTGATTATTAATTTTGACTGCCACTGGAAAAGTTTTGGGTAGGGACGGAGAATTTAGCCTTCTGTAGCCGCTACAATGAGCCTACTCTTTTTCCAAATCTACAAAAGGGATCTATATCGTGCAAGGAGCTTAGCACTTTCCAAACATGTTACCCACTATGGTCTGTGGCCAGGCTTTCCGTATTATAACCTAACAGCCCCCAACAAAAGGGTCTCCCCTATCCACAACCAGGAGAGGAGCTGGGCTGCTCTGTGAGTCCAGCATTGGGAACCGTCCCAGTAATTGAAAAAAAAATTAAAAGTACCTGATCTTTTCCTATCATTCTGGATTATAGCTATTCTTCCGTAGCTGTATTCTGCCACTTTTTCTGCCTCATCCTTAATGTTGTCAAAAGAACACATTGAATACTTTGATTTGGCCTTGCCAATATTTTTACTATGAATCTCTCTGATTGTTGATTCCTTAATCTAAATAAGCAAATTATGTAAACAGATAAATATCAACTATGTATTTTGCATAATTTTAACAATTTAATATTCCATAATAATTTTTACTGTCATGCATTCTTTACATGGTTTAAGGGAAATCAAAAGTAAAAGGTGGTTTCAAAATACTCAAGAAGTTTCTGAAAAGATCAAATATGTTTGCCTTTATTTCTAAATATATGTTGTTATTACTGCAAAAATAGTTCAGGTGTAAACAGCTACTGTTGACAACTTCATTACTGAAATAAATCAGTCAGGTCAAATGTTGACAGAAGATGTTCCTTTTTCAGGTAAAAGCTTGTCAGATTGGGTAATATTTATATTTTCTTGGTATGGACTTATAGATAACCATGTTCATATTACCGGCTCAGGCCATATGGATATAAGAATTTTTGGAAGGTTTACCAATCAAGTTTGTCAAATTTTCATTGCAGTATGATAACAGACATAATTATTACCTCATCTTTAGCTAAAAATATAAAATCAGCAGGCTTTATATCTTTCACTACCATGGTTTTACTTCCTTCACATTTCATTTTTTCAATATAATTTACAAACTCCTCCGAATCTGGTTTTCTGAAAGAAGAATAATTTGGAATAACTGTATTGTAGTTCAATCTTTGACAGCATAAAACATAGATTTTACCTTTGCAAATTTAGTTTATACAACTTTGACCCAATGGAGTGTTTTGTAGAGCTTTAGATGCTGAAGAAGTAAGGTCTGTTCGGTTTTCCTGTATCTGTTATACTTTTTGAACTATAAGCAAAAAACTGTATTTTGACCCCCTGTTCTATTTTTAGCCATGGCGGCCATGTTGGTTGGTCTGAGGCCATGATTTGTGCAAACTTGGTAGAGGACATTTTACTAATGATGTGTGCAAAGTTTCAAAGCAATCCCTTAAGTGGTTTTGGAGGAGAAGATTTTTAAGAAAAGTAAACGACGATGACGACGGACGCCAAGTGATGGCAATAGCTCACATGACCCTTCGGTCAGGTGAGCTATTAAAAAGTTTAGGTCTAGATCATTATTTAAAGTGTCTTACCCTAAATATGGATACAGAGAAGTTTCCGCATCATCCTTATTTCCATTGTAGAACAGATCTACTGCTTCGTCCCAGGTAACATTGTGCTTATCTACTATTTTCTGCTGCAATTTTCTGAGGTTTTTAATCTCCTCAAATTTCTGAAAATTTTAAAATAAGGAAATAAAATATGAAGAAGTCACAGGACTGCAGCATCCCAAAATTAACTTTTTGGTGTTTGAAAACATGGAACTAATAACTGCAGTAAGAAAAATTATCAGTTTAATAAATAATTCCAAGGGACATAATTCAGTAAAATATTATATTGTATGGAACAAAAAAATGAAGTGACATAATAATATCTTTATAAAAGTGAGCTGAAAAAAGTAAGGGAAACCTTTGAAATTGGTGGACACTCGTAAAACAATTTATGTGCATCTAATGGTCTGTTTACTGAATATTTTTTTTTATTATACCTAAGTTTAAGTTAATTATGTTACCATGTGTATAATTACAAGTGTTCTGTAAACATATGAGTGACTTTTTCAGCTATGTTATAGCCGATTCATATGATCAGAAAATTGTTTGTTTCAATTTATTGACTAGAATAAGATCTTTAAATACCTTTTGTAATTCGTGCAAAGACCAATCCTTGGTAACTACCTTTTCACACAGAACAGCTGATGTGTCATCATCTACTGTCATCATTGCCTTCCAAACAGAAGTGCTGTTCAAGTCTGAGGATGTTTTCTAAAAAATAACAGATTTTAAAAAAGATTAATGCATTAATTTGTAGATTAAACTTTATGAATTATCATAAAGGAAGGTTTCCATATATGAAATTATTTGAGTTCCTTTCTGGATTAAATCAGGATTACATCAGGAATAAAGTCATTAAACAAATTCCATCCCAAAATGAACCACATGCATTACCAGTAATTACTCTGATTAAATGTATAAAATGTAATCTGCCACTTGATTGGATATTGTTTCAGTCCATTAGTAACAAAATGCTAAAAATAAGAAACACATGTGTGGTAGTTTTTTTACTACTACGTAACAAATCAAAACATTCGGCACAATAGTTTCTGCTTGGTCCAATTTATTAATTGTAACAAACGAGACCTTCTGAGGAATGTATTATTGGAATGACCCTTTTGATATTTTACATCAAAATAGAATTATTACACATAATACAAACTCCTTAAAATTTTGTTTTGTTTCCAAGTTTGCCACAAAAATTGATGTTGAGATGGAGAAAGTAAACCAAGCAATGCATGATCTCTTATCAATGTTTTGTACTAAACACCTTTGGTTTATAAGGATTTGTATCAGTATATTACAACAATTGAAATTCAACAAAATAATATGCAGTGATGTATTTTGTTGTCCCTCCCAGTAACTTGTCTGCATAAATTAATTTACTGATGTTCATTCATCTGTACAAAATTCTGTCCAGCTTTTCTCAATAATCTAAATCAGAATGATTTAAAATTTGGTAGGGTGGTTTATTTGGTACAACAAACTATATGTCCTAAGATTCAGACTGTTGTGTGGGAATTTGTGTCTATATATATAAATGAACATATTGCTCTTCTGAATGATTGTTTCCTTATTAACCTTTGCTTTTTGATCTTTAAGCTGGCCTTTCCCATACATTTCATAAATTTGAAGTACTTTTTTGTACAAAGCTTCATGGCACATGGCTATATTAAGCAGGGGCTGTATGCTCTTGATGTTCTGGAAAAAAAGTAAATAAATTTTGCTAAAAACTCACATTTTTGTATTGACATTATCATTTTACATGTAGTTCACAATATTCTGAATATCAATAATGAATTAAATGTAAGATATATAGGATCTTACATTGGTACGAGTGGATTATCAGATTTCTCCAATCGAGATAGTTAAATTATGGAATTTTAAGTCCGAGCCTTGGCGAGGACTTAAAATTACATAATTTAACTATCGAGATTGGAGAAATCCAATAATCCAAGAGTACTAATGTAAGATTCTGTTTCTCTAATTTTAAAAAGTAGTAAATTTGCGAAACGAAGTACAAATTCTCCCAATCCCAATTTTACGTTCATGACTTGAATACGCGGTAAATGGAATGTGTTTTGTTTATGACGTCATGAGTTCTTATTGTGACGTTATTATTTTTAACCAATCAACTGCTGAAAACAACAAATTCACTAGTGGCGAGAAATATTATTTCCACACCGGTCAAGCGGTTGGAATATTACGTCAAAATTAGAGAAATATATCTAAACCACTTATTTTGGTTTATTAACTGTTCCTGTATTAAGAGGATTAGGTTTTAGTTGATTAGGTTTTCTTCACGCATTGTTGTTCCAAATAGGAGTCAGTGTTACTTTTGGAGGAAACCAGTTAGAGTACAAATCTGAGAATCATGACCTTATGCAAATTATGTTGCAAAATATACTAGTATATACCACACCTTCTCTTTCATAAGTTCATTAACAGGCTCGCACTGCATGCTTGTTGCACATAACTCATGTTTCCCAGAAAAACCATGGTATATATAATACTTTGTACTTCCATAAAACACTTACTTTCTCTCTTGGCAATATTTTGGAAATTCTATTCCTCCACGACTTTATTACTGTCAAATCATTAACCCTTTCTTTTTGGTTGTCATTAATGCATGTACCACTGAATAGCTGTCTTCTTAGTAATAATATCTACAATATTATTTGTGGTATATAGTCGTATATATAAATAACAATTTAAGGTTGAAAAGTACCTAATGTGTTTCCCATCACTCTAAGAAAAGAAACCTTTACATGTAAATGCAAAGATTTATGGTAGTTAATGTGCCTAAGAATTTTAAACATAGAGAGATATTACAATTTTGTATAAATAAAATTTCATTCATAACTTTATCAAAATCATCCAAGAAAAGTGATGAATATTAGTAAAAAGTTAAAACTTTCTAATGTTTGGCTTTTTATTAAAACAAGAGGCTTCTATAATACAGCTCCTAGATTTAAGTTGCTGCAAAATATACCTAACTTTGAAAATTTACTCAAGTCATTCATCTTGAAAATGTAGGACAAGGTGAACTAATTCTTACACAAATGTTATATGCTTAATGAATGTCCATGATTTATTCACAAACAACATATAATCCTTCTCAAGTTCTATTAATTATAGTTGCTGACAAATGGACCTAAACTAAAAAATAAACTTAAGTAATTCATGCAGAAAATGAAGGTCAAGCTACTGCACATGATGTATCTACTGATAATGTATGATTATTCTAATACTTTTCATTGATTACTTATTAACCAACACAAACTCATATGGACCATCTTAACTTTTTTAGCTATGGCAACCATTTGGTTGGTCCACTGCCAATATTTGTTCAATCTTGGTAGAAGTCATCCTAAAGAGTAAGTGTGCAATGTTTCAAAACAAACACTTCAATGGTTACAGTTTGAGAAGAAGAACTTTGATCAAAAGTTTAAATTTTTTCACTCATGTGCCACCTCTCCTATAGATTTTTCCTGCTATTTAAGCAGACAAATACTTAAATTATATAGAAATTTACCCCTAGGTTTTATTCTTACCAGTTCCAGATTACTCATTTTTCTTATATAGTGTCCCACATCATTATGGTCTTTAGCCACCCTCAGTGCCTCTTCATCAGTAAGATTTACATACACTTTACAATCAGCATGACTTTTCTCTGTCATTTGGTATGCTTTTCTAAAACAAAAAGCAGAATAAAAAAAACCCTGGAAAGATGTCATAATTATCTGGATTAAAAATATGTATGGTTGCCCTCAACCTGGGCCTGGTCCTTACATTCCCAAGAAAGTTGAAAAGACTAAAAACTTGCGTATAAATTAATGTTTCTTAACCAGGACCTTTAAATTTTACAAGTCGGAACAATTTTCTAAAGCATGCAACCCTATATATCTTTCAAGTTTGATCAAATTTGGCAAAGTTAAGTTTCAGAGAAGAATATTTTTGTAAAGTAAATAACATATGGACACATGTTAAAAATTAGTTACCTCAGGTGGTTCCCACCAAGACAGACGAATTCATAGGTCATTATATCGTTTTCATTAAAATGTTCATCTTGAAACATAATTGCCAAGGGCTGTGGGGCTATGGTCCCTTTTGTCATGCTATCCTTCATCTGTGATAAAAACAATGTTTGAAAAGGTGACTCATATATTTGAATATGAAATTCATATTTACAGAATAGTTCATGTTGCTTATGGCAATATCACAAAATCTTTACTGCCCAACGGTGGTGATATGGACCAAGAAACTGATATGGCCCGAGCCAAAGGGTCATATCAGTTGTATCATTATCTTCTTTTTTTTATTTTGGATAAAAGGTCTGATTTTTCTTTTCTTTTCTCTTCATCTAGTATTTATTATGTGTAGTTAATGCATTTTTATAGCCATTCTATGGAAAAAAGAAAAAGGAAATGAAATACCTCTAAAATTTATTCCATATAGCTATCGGAGTAGGCTTTTTAACCACCAGGCAGTGATTAAATTTTCATATGAAGTTTCCTGCCAATTTTTATTTGAAGTTGAAGTTTTTCTCACTGAAGCTTCTAGGTCAAAAGTTGAAATTTTTCTATCTCGAGTTAGAAAAATTTTAAACAACTGCTACCTGAAGATGAACCTATATATTCTGAAGAAATTATTAGGCTTGATCCAAGTGGTCAATTAGATTTAAGTATTTATTTAATAAATAGAAAATTTCCTACCTCCTTTACAAACCCTTCATCAATGTCTCTAAACCTTATTCTATCTGGAGCATCAACAATATTTTCCAGCTTAATTCTGTATGTTCCTAAAAAACATAGAAAATAAATTCAATACTAAACAAGTGTAGACTGTGAGCACGCTCACTAATAGTCTCGATCATCCAGACGCTTAATTACATTTGTGCGTCTGGATTCAGCTCTATATTAAACTCGTTACCATTACGCCCAAAACTGGGCGTAATTTTTGATTGGATGATATTTTTATAGTCTAAAAAATTACTTCCGTTCATATCAAGAAGTGTACAACAAATTGTACCAAAGTTTAAATTTGAATATTTTTATAAAATATTACTTTATCAATTAATTAAACAAATATTATTGTTATGCATAATCAAGAGTGAATCTTACTGTGACGTCATATTATAAGTATAGATATGTTTGCATGGTTTTCCTGGTTTAAAAATAGGGCTCTAAAAATAGAATCATTGTTTGTCTCCACCTATTGGTAGCGAAATTAAAATAAGGTGATCCCAGACGCTATTATATATGCGTCTGGGTGATCGAGACTAGCTCACTAAGGGATACCTCCCACTTCGCTTTCAAGTCCAATTATCTCCCCTTAATGATATCTCCATATAATGTACTTCCTGTATGCTTAGTTTCATTAAATTTCATCCAGCGGTTTAGGAGTTGCACTTAAAAGTGATGTGGACAGACGGACAGACAGACAGGGTGATTCCTATATACCCCCAAACTAGTTTGCAGGCGGTGTAAAAATACAACATATACACAATGTTACAAATATAAACCAATAATAATTTTGGCAAAAGTAATTACATATCTCAAAAAGTTTTGTTTTTATGACCCCACAACAATTTTTTGTCAGTCCATCTGTATAATTCTTCTCACCTCAGGTTGCAATATTTACAAGTCTATTATGAATACTGAAAAATTGTTGTTAAATTACTCCTTAAGTTACAAATTTTGAAATAGTATCATATGCCCTTAAAGACTATCTTTCATAAATTAAATTAAATTCAGCAAAAACAAACTATTCTTTCCATTTTTTTAATCTTAAAAACTTTTAATAACAAAATTCTTAGACTCATATTTCTTTTAAAAAAAATAAATAATTAATAAAACAGTAACATTGTCATTTAATTTTCCATGTTCATACACAATAAAAAAGAAGTACCTTCAAGAACTTTCTGTTCAATACTGTCAGCTTCAGGATGTTTTTCATTAGACTGTTCATAATTTGATATCATTGGTGGTAAATTGGCCCTCTTTTCTGTAGTAGATTTCTATAATTAATAAAAAAAAGTTCAATTATCTCCCCTGAATAATATCAGACAGCGACTAAAATTCTTCATGCACATCTACATATGATGTACTTCCTCAATGTAAATATCATAAAAATCTGTGAAGCGGTTAAGGAGGAGAAACACTTACAAGGGATGCGGACAGACGGACAGATAGGGTGATTCCTATATACCCCACCAAACAAGTTTGCGGTGGTATAAATATATATCTAAAATCTTTACAGAAGGGCTGGATGTTCAGTTTTAATCTGAAAAAGCTTCAATTGGATAAGCAAATTTATAGTTTTCTAATTCAGTATAAATACATTTGTTGAAATCTATATTTTTCTTATATGATTTGTCCTCTACAAAATAAATGTTCACTATTAGACTGAAAAAGGTAAAATGGAGAAGCAAGTATACCTTTCTTGTTTGAACTTTATTCAGTTTGAAAGTGAGCCACTAAGTTTACACATCTATAACCTCCTTCAAAACGACCTCTAGTTTTTAATTGTACTTTACTTATCCTTATATGATATGTGAGAATTGGAAAACAAGTGATAAGCACTTTTACAAATTTAATTTACCTTACTAGCACTTGGTTGCCTTGAATCAATATCTGGTATAGACATCTGTGACAAAAAGGTGTTCTCTTGGAATGTTTCATCCAAATCTGCAAGAAACAAATGACTATAAATAAACAAAAAAATAAGTATAAAAAAGTTAAAAATGCAGTCTGTATACATGTTTATATTTGCAGCTTATGTACATCTAGATAAGCTAACTTTATTCGAACCAAATTAGTTTTAAAAAGGGCAAATACTGTCTACACGCATTTTACATTGTGTATATAATTTTCAGACATAAGAGACGTTATTTAATGTCATACACAAATTTATATTTGTTTATTTATGTTATGTATACAATTAAATGCAAACGACACAAGGTGCATATACATGTATTAGAACCTTACCTGTATTTTCTGCCGTCAAATTCCTAAAAACTGTAAGGAAAGAACTGGCACCAAGTTTTGAAGATGACTCAAAATTTCTTGAGAAATTTGATGCCTTAAAATCAAAGTTGCTAACTCTAAGAACAACTTTTCTGTTGTCTTCAAATACAATCTGTAATGAAAATTACATTCATAATAATTTTAATAGATCAATATGAATGTACTTTATGCACATGCATTTTGAACATAAAGTATAAATTTTATAATCAAAGTGTGAAAAACAGGCATATATGGGAAAGGGAAACTATATTGTTAAATATCATGTGTATTCTCACACATTTGGGAGGGGGGGATCCCAAAGTCAAGTCAATTAATATTTATTTCAAGTCGTTGCAGCTTGTGTAACATGTAGCCCCTTTACTAGTCCGAGAATCCTCTGCCGTCCAACGCTTTTTTTTGCGTGGGACCCGCAAAAAACAAAAAAAACGTTGGACGGCAGAGGATTCTCGGACTAGCCCTTTACCCTCTGGAATACTGAATACCGTCGAATTATGGGTTGAAATACAAAATACTTCAAATGATTTGATTATGAAATTATGTTGCAAAATTACTTGTGTAACAAAAACAACAAAAGCAACAAAATAAAGTTATGTCAACAGTTCGGCACAAAGTGAAAGTAGACGAATCTTAGGATAGACGGCGAATTATACAATTTTTAAAAGTGTAATTACACTTTATAACTTTCTACTTGCATTACATGAAACTCTCTGCCAGGATATACGAACATGAGACCTATAAATATGCTTAAATAAGTGTGTCATGTTTAATTAAAGATCATTTGAACAATTTCATTTTGGAAACGATCCCTTTCCTATTTATAAACTACAAGACTGTACAGGTCACATTCTAGTACGCAGTTCACAGTGAACTGAAGGTGAAAATTTAAAGTGGCACATAAGAAAGAACATAATGTGTGCAAGTTTAGCAGAATGCACTCGTCAACAACGCAAACTTACCACAATCGCGTCGGAAATTGGGAGGTCTAAAGACGACATCTTCAACATTTCCTCTGTTGCCAGTTGCAAATCTGCAACCCTTGGTGGAGTGTAAGCTTTGATCTTGAGCCTTTTTCCATTTCTAAACACAAAAATGTTGTCATTGTCATCGTGCGCAAAAGTCCACGCCAGTCCTTTCATTGTTTGACTCAGTGATGCCATCTTCCAGCACTGCTTTGACGGTTCGCTGCTTTGACAGATTCAAAGTGACAGTTCGACGTCAGTTATAGGTAAATATTAATGCGCTTTGAATTGTAATTGATAAAATAGCCTTGAATTTCACCTATGATTTAACAACGGTTTATCTTTTGGAAATCTGGTAACTTTATACACTCTTATTTAAAACAAACTCGGAAACTTTGCTAGTTAATTAACAATCTGATTGGAACTATTTGTCTCGAGCCCAGCACGCGAGACCAAATTACACAGAAACTTGCGAATCAATATTTATATTTCATTTCAAAACATTTCATCCACTGATATATGTCTATGAGTAAATTTTAAAATGTAAGTAACATATTATTTTGAATATGAAATAAGTTTAATGACTTTTTGAATGGTTATGCTTCAGTTTTATTATATGAATGTGTCTAAATGGATTTTTTTAAAAAAATTCTTTCCACCACCCCCCCCCCCCCCGTCTTGTCCTTTTTTTACGTCAATATATATATAAATGAAAATATATATTACATTTTTTATTACAGTAATATAATGGATGAATTGGAGATAGACGATATTATTTTCCCAGATGAAGAAAGCAATGATGGGTATAATGATCAAGAAATTTTTTTCCCAGATGAAGAAACAGAAATAGACAATGCTATTATTTCTCTTACTGATCAGCCGCCAAATGATACAACTTGTAAGTTTATTAATTTTTTCTCCTAACACCTTCCTCACTAAAATAAAAACAATACAATAAAGTAGCAACAGAAATTTAATGCATCTCTTTCGTTTAGACATTTTGTGATAAATAAATACCATATAATATGTCTTTATGTGCTATTGTATGTATGTAAGTTTATTGTTACATGTGCACAGACTTAAAATATTACATGTCTTAATTCTAGAGTCTAGATTAAAATTCCTTTCTGTTGACAAATAATAAGATCATATATTGTTAATATACTTTAATTTTTTGACAGATGATGACTATAATTGCTGTTCAGATTTGTGCTTTTCCCAGTTATCAAGGTAAATATATGATAAGTTAGATATGTATAAGAATTGATAATCAGACTGGTATATTACTATAAAAGTCAGTATAAGTTTTTTTTGGCATTGTTTACATTTTGCTTTTGTTAAACTGTGCTTCATAAATTCATCAAAAGTTTTTATACAGTGCATAAGAGAGGAAGAAAATATAGAAATTAGAAGAAAGTATAGAAAAAAGGTAAACACAGGATCATCATGCTTTTATTTTTTAACTTAGACAGGATATAAGAACTGCAAAAGAAGGATACCCAAAAGACACAATTTCCCAAGCCAACTGGATTCTTAACTATATTCAGATGTTTTCTATAGTTTCAAATTATGTGTCAAATGGGAAACTACTTACAAACATCAAGACAAATTTTTGCATATGTGGAAAAGTCATGTGTGAAAATAGCTGGAGGTACTTTTGAAAAACTATTTATTTTGCATATTGATCATATTCTTTAATAATTTTTAACATCAATATGGTTTATCTAAGATGTATTTTAATTAAGGTTTCACAAACTGTTTAAAAAAGTTAAATCAAACTATGGTTATATAGATTTATTTTTCATCCAGTATTTAAATAAGCCCATAAATTCATTTAAATTATAAATGGTTTGCAATGTCTACTCATACTACATGTTAACTGACAAATTTCTGTGATAAAAATGTTTCAGAAAAATTTATGGAATTTCTGAATATAAATTCCGAAAATACAGCAAGATGTTTTTGAGTGGGAAAACAATTGTTATGCATGGCAATACTGATACATTAAAAATGCAACACAACTCTACAGGTAGGAATGACCTAAACACCTTTTTTAAATGCTTTATATATATATTTATATTTTGAAGTTGTGGTAACAACAAAAAAGAATAATAATAATTTCAACCTGTATAATTTGCTCTTTTTTGTAACGGGCAAAAGTGTAATATATCAAATAATTCATGATACTTTGGGCCATATACTATACACGGTGAGCTCCAGTCCATATAACACCATATGACCCACAGTATCATGAATATTTTGATAAACATTGCAATAAAGAACTCATACTTTCAATTTTCAGAATGTCTTGGCTGGTTGTTAAACTATGTCTCCTCCATTGGTGAGCATTTACCAAATGAAAACAAAATTGAATTGCCAGCAGGTATTGTATATCTAATTAATGATGCCTATAGATTGCTGTAAATTTTTGCCATATGGTTAAGCAATCTCAAAACATAGATAAAGAACGAAAGGTCATGGATTTGCTTACCGGTAATATTTCTATTAGCATCCAGTACACATGATATAAAAGTTACCCGATATCTTTCCAATATGAAAGTTACCTTTAATTTTATGCAATAATAAGATCAAAATAGACAGTATTGACATTGCTATACAAAAACTTTTTTTGAAATACTGTCATTTGTTTTTTTTAAAAACATTCTTACTGTATCTCAATATTGTATAGTTCTATACATGTTGTTTTAAAAAAAAACCAATTCAAATCTATCTTAAATAAATGTATAAATTTGTCATTTCTATTATATGTTTGTTTGGTAAAAAATGTCAAAGTAGTTTTTATGTTTGTAGGTATGACGAAGAAAGATGTTTTTCAAAAAATGGATGAAGAGTTAGGAATAACAGCTATACCAGACAAATCAAAGTATAGACTATGGCAAAAGTTCTGCTCAAATGTTAAAACAACCAAGGTAAATTAAATGAGAGGACCTCAATATTATTTCTACAAAACTTACTACTAATATGAACATTTCTCATGATTGTAAATATAAAGAATTATCTCCCCTCCATAATTAATAAGTTATAAACATATGGGTGTGGTTTCATAAAGCGATCATTGGCTTAACGTGCACGTTATCCCATTTAAATTGTATGGGATAACGAGCACGTTAATTAGCGATCGCTTTATGAAACGGCAACCTGATGTCTTTTTTTTAGGGTTCAACATTTTCAAAGTGTCACTTGTGCATTTCGGTTAATGACTGCTTATTAACATCAATAATTGCTAAGGATCAGTCTAAAGCAGAATTACTGAGGACCCAAAGACAAGAGCATTGGAATGACATCAGGTAATTTAAAAATTGTTATTGTGATATTGAAAAAAAAACCAAATGTTTATTTTCTGCTTGCGCTTTAAAGTTTATTTAGACACAATTTACTATTCTAAGACTTATTTGGGAATGAATTCAAAGAATGCAAAATGTTTTTAAAACATTGTCATTGAATGATTTTGCTGGACATGTAGTTTTGCCATTAATAAAAGCAATTATGCACATCATAAAGAAATTTATACTTAGAAATAACCTTAAACTTTAGACAAATGTGCTTTGTACAATGTTTCTGTATTTTAATAGTATAAAATTACAAGGGGCATTGCTGTACTTGTTGTTACACATCTTTTTTAAGAGAAGAAAGGCTAGAATATTACAAAAGAAGAGATATGTCTAGACAGAATCCTACTCAAATGCTTTGCATCATTATTGATGCAATGGATCAGTGCAAAACTGCCCTACCTATCTTGAAGAGAAGAGTATCTAAAGAGATAAACAGTAGGGTAGTTCCACCCATTAAGACATATCTGACAGGAGCCTTAATCCATAGACAAGGTATGAAAGTTATAGTTTATCATATTACAAAATAAAGATGTTTCTAATCTTCTCATGGACATGTTTTCATTATGTTAATGACAATTTATCATTGTACTTCCACAAGATTGTACAGTTGCAAAGTTAATTTTTTTCATGCAAGTGCACTTATTCTGCAGTTTGACATTGACCGGTTATCATTTACGTGCTTTAAAAAACAATAAGGAAACAGTGTTTGTGATATTGGTTTTTTTCTACCTAAATTGTTAAAGACAAAAAATAATTAAGCAAATATATTTGTTCTATCTCAATTAGGTCACAGTCATAATAAAGTTGGTCACTGCTATTTTGACTTCACACAGTATTGTCATGATACAAATTTGAATATCAGTGTTTTGATGGAGATATTAAAAGGTATGATGAAAAATAAAAGCTGCAAATAGACATCTTGCTTCACCTGCTAACATAGGAGAGCACCACAGGCCATCAATATCCACACTCTCTTAATCTTGTTTATATATGTTAAGGGGATGCAGGACACCATCTGCCAATTTTTGTGAAAATTTCATAAAAGATAGAACAGTTATGGTAAATTTAACAATAATTTCTTTCATTATTAATTTGTTAATTTCAATAAAATGTAAAACAATAATGAAAGTCTTGTACCTATATCATTACTTCAATTTATTAATGATTTAAATAAAATGTTTTCGTTTAAATGAGTTTGGTATTGGCAAAAATAATGAAAATGAAATATTTAACAAGGGAGGTAATTTTGACCAAAAAATACAGTTTTTTAGCACATTTGATTAGTTTTTACCCAATTGACCAAAATTTAATTCAGACCCCTATTTTTCTTTCCCTTTGTGGGTGTGCTCACAGACCACACTTGTTATCTTTAACCCAACATTTGACAAGTAACTGCATGCAATCTGGCAATACTTTGTAAATTTGTACATTTAAAAATTTTAATTGAAACTTGACAGCAGAATACACCCCAAAAACTACATTTTTCAGCAAAAAATTATTCACAGCAAAAATTAAACTAATAATATTGTATTTCTAAAAATTCATACAGATTACAAAAATGAATTGGGGAATCAACTCCACCTTCAGATGGACAGTGCCTCCAATAACAAAAACAGCCTTATGATAGCATTTGGAGGAATGTTAGTTCATCTTAAGATATTTAAAGAGGTATTATACTGTTAAGAAAACATTAGTATTGGAAATTGATGACCATGGTTACAATCATAGTATTACAAACATAAGGTACACATTTAGGTAATCTTCTGCCTTAATCTAGCAATAAAGATATAGCATAAACTAAAATGTGACATTTATTTTTTGTATTTGCTACTTGTTAAATTTTTTTCAGAATTTTTATCACTGTGTATGACTTTTATGCAGTAGAACTAAATAATAAGAAGATTCTAATGTCTTTATCTCATTTGGATGTACAAAAAAATCAACAAACAGTTGTCAAAATTAAAATATAAGCAGTATTTTTCACAGAAATCATAATTTACATTACAATATATATATTACCGGTAATTAATAGGACCAAATAAACTAACTAAAGTCACACTCAGGTATTCACACATGTAGTATAGTGTAAACAAATGTTTTATATGGTCACTATTCCCCTCTTATTGTTGGTGTTGCTGATATACTCATGTCAATTTTTTTCAGGTTTACTTTCATATGCTACCAGTTGGCCATACACATGAGGTATAAACATATTTTCAACAATAAACATTGTAAATTCTTGTTGATTCTTCATGTGTTAACATTTTCATTTCAACTTGCTTTATTTCATGTTGAGTTAATGATTCCACATTAATGATCTTGCCATTAGTTGTTTGCTGTTGAGGCATCTGAAAGTGTTTTTATCAATACAGTAAGGTTTTTTTTTAATTCATGATAGAAATTAGCTGCAGTTGTGGATACATTTCTTTTTCCTGGAATGAATAAATTCAGTGTAAGGTTGAAACAAATTTCTTTAAAAATTTTTGTTTGTATAGTTTTGTTTATTTATAATTCAAATACATACATACTTATTTGTAGGATGTTGATGCTATGTTCCACAACATTGCAGATGTACTGAAAGTAGATGTTTTTACTTTTCCAGGTAAATACAGTTTATTTATTATGCGCATTGCTCATTAAAGATCATTATACATTAGAATGCACAGTTTTATGAGCACTCAGTTAATAATAACATTTTGCCTGTTTAAGATATAAAACACAACGGCTGAATTTTGAAATTCTGATTAAAATGAAAGTCAATAAATAAGACCAGGGCAAGTTACAGTGAAATATTTAATAAATGTTTTCTTAAAGTGTGTTTGCCCACCATACATTGCAAACTTGAAAGGATTTCTTAACCAAAATAATGAAAATGGTGACTAGAAAATCATGGCTTATAGCTTAGGCCTGATTGAATAAAAAAGTACAAGATTGTGTCATATTAGAACTGTACTTATTGAAGGGTAATTATATTCATATTTTCAACCTAGCTATCGCTCAGTAAAAATAATTGAATATAAAGGGCCAACCATGTTTAAATGAGTAAAACATCATACTCCTCATGAATTATTTCTTAATTAACATATTGATGTATTCAAAACCAGTACCCCTTCAAATATACTTGTATTTTTTTAAACAGATTTAATATCACAAATCAAAAAGATAGCTTTCATCCAAAAAGTGAACCAAATTCAGACTGTATGGGACATCAAGTCATGGTTGGAGTCGAACATGATGGGATGCCATGGATTCAACGACTGCTTCCATATACATATACACTATAATAAAGGTTTTTAATCTTTTTATGTTTTATGCACATTTACAGCACATTACTATCATGTTTGTAATACATTTTTGTTTATCAGATCAAATTAAGCAAGTGTAATTCAAATAAACTTCATTAAATTATTAATTCAAACAGATGACATTTTATAATGAATTACTAGTATTTTACCACTGACAAGACACTGTGTTACTCAAACTTTAATACTGAGTGATATCAAGATGTCAGTCAACAGATATGTGGCTCCACCTGGCATGCAAAAACATCCATTACTATGGATTTTGTTCTATTTCATTCATGTGAGTTAAAAAAAAACTGTGTAGCAACATAATCACCGTGAGGATGAAAGGCTAAATGTTCATTAAATAAACACATAGAAGTGAATGTATGTCTAAAGATTGCATGAATGAATTATTTTATCTATGTGTTATGTTTAAGGAATTCTTGTGTGGCATTACAAAAAATGGAGCAAAAACAAGTGGTTGCCAGATGCAACAGACCCTCTTACATACCTAGATGAAAGAGACAAAGATGGTATAGTAATATTCAAGGTATAAATGTCGTTGTAATTATTTGTGAATTTTTCCAGACAATTCCTTAAATTTAATGCATATTTTAGTGATAAAATGACACCATTTACATACATTTTAGTTGAAAAGATTTTAACCATAGCAGAATACTTAAGTAAGCAGGAAATAAGAACAAGGATACAAAACAGACCTTTTGTTTTTATTAACCAAATAAAGTTTTTTCAAATTATTTAATTGAATAAGATAATTAAAAAATCATTATCCATTTGTATAACTGTATTGTACAGCAATGTAATGATTGCATGATATTCTTGTTACAAATGAAACAAGGGAAATAAGATGCATGAATATAGGAATATCATGTCATCTCCAGAAATGAAAATAATTAAATAAAATGATATATTTAAATGTGTGAAATGAAAATTGTTACTGTACTTGCAAAAATTTATCTTGTTCACCTAAATGCTTTTTTTAAAGACCTTACCAACTGGAATGCCAAATGTAGTTCCTCCATTATGGAATGCTGACATTGTAAAGCAGTTGGACTTTGTCAGTAAAAAACTTATAAAGAGTGGTTTGCTGACACCCAGTGAAAAGGAATGGTGGCAGGGTTTGACAGTAAACAGGCTTCAGGATGAAGTTCATGAGGTAAGAAGTCTTATAGGTGTGCATCATTTTATTTCAAGGCTTCAATATGCATATAGTTTTAATACTTTAATTTCATTTCAAAATAAAATTGGCTGATTTCTTTTTTAAAGCAGCAGAAAAAAGCACTATACAGTGTGCATATTGAGATCCTCAAAAACATAATTTACCTTTTGGTTCATTGCAATTCAATCTAAATATAAATTTGTTGCCTGGAGATTTACACAGTTAGAAAAAAAATTTATTTATCTGATTCAGCTTATGTCATATATTAAAAGAAATAATCAAATATTTTACAAACACAAGAACTATAAAGGCCCAACATGTAATTTTTTATTCTACTTATCCCAGTAGAGGTCACTGGTAGTACTATGTTGATATATAAAACATCAGGCATTTTTAATAATTTATAATGTGAAAGGAAAACTATTAAAAAAAGAAAAAAAACAATTTATTTATAAAATCTGTTCAAATGTTTTTTATTGTAACATCTATTTTTTTAATCCAATTAATTTGTAGACTGAGCATACTTGTCCTCTTGAAGAATTAATTGAGGCAACATGCAACACACAGGAAGAAACTCCAGTCTTACCTGAAGAGCTGATAAATCTGCAGAGGCAACAAAAGAGGGTGAATGTGGTACGTATATGTAATAATTGCTTCTTAATATGAAAAATTTGATCATTTGAAATAAAAGGACTTGTATTGTTTAAAAATAACATATTTTCGAAAAAATAGTGCTTAATAGTAAATTGGGAAACAAAAACACATAAAGTTATGTTTATTTTTGTTGAACTTTATAATTCCAAAAAAGTGTGAAGCTTAGTTTTTTTGTATTGCATGAAAATTAGAAAACTCTGCTAGTGCAGCAATTAAGATGTCTGTAAGAAAACAGGTACACAAATAAATTGTCAGGCTTGTTGATATACCCATTTAACAAATATGAATGTCAATATTACCAATTTAGAAACTTTGCACAATATAGAATATTGTTTAATTAACATGAATATGTTATTTCCACATTTATAAAACATCTAAGGGAGGTAATCAAGTAATTTTTAGGTAGGCAGACATTAAAATTATCTACCTTTACCTATCATAATTAGAAGACTTGGTATTATTGAAAATTATTAGCACACTGGTGCAAGACAAGACATGAAGCATTGTCAGAGATTATTTTTCTATCAGCTATTTCATAAATTTATTTTTAATATATTATTATTGACAGTTTTTTCTTAAAATTTTCAGGCATACTCTGGAAAATACATTAATCCATCCAAAAGATCAAAGACAGTAGTAAATAATGACAGCATAGATACATACATAACTGATGATACTGGTAATTATACCAAAATATTTTTAACACTTAAAAACCACATGACAACAACGCTTTTTCAGATTTTTGCAGGAAAATTTTGGCATCTAAAGATGAGGTCAAACACACAAATATTGCATTAAAAAATGAAAATGAAAATGAAAGCCCATGTGAACTTTCGCGCTCCACTCGCCAAAAGACATAGAATTAAAGATCACTGGTCTTTCCCAAAAACGTATGGAAGAACCTATTAATCTTTGTAGGCATGTTTAGAATCATTATTTTGAATTACATATGTTGTGTTGTTAGAAAATTTGTTTTTTGGCTCACCTGACCCAAAGGATCAGTGTGAGCTATTCTCATCACTTTGCGGCCGTCGTCGTAGCCAGCCATAAACTTTTCACATTTCAATCTTCTTCTCCAAAACCCCTTGGCCAATTGGAACCAAACTAGGCAGGAATATTTATTGGGTGGTCATTTACAAAGCTTGAGTTTTTGGTGCTGATCAAATATTAAACATGGCTGCCAGAGCCTTTAATTGCGTTCTGATTGGCTGAATTTCAAAATCTTCTTCTCATAAACCACTTGTCAGATTAATTTGAAATTTTGCAGAAATGTACCTTAGATGGTCCTCTACAAAGTTTGAGTTTTTTTCTTGTGCCAATCCAAAATCCAAGATGGCCACCATCGCAGGTCATAGTTTAACATAGGACCCTATAGGAAAAACCTACAAACAACTTCTTCTCGGAAACTGGTTCACACAATGAAGCCAAATTATGAAGAAATGATGGATGGATATTTATCTTATTATTTTGAGTTTTTATAACCAATTGCAAATTGAACATGGCTTCCTGGGCCACTAATGGGTTCTGATTGGCTGAAATGTAAAAAACCTTCTTTTTAGCTCACCTGTCAGGTGAGCTATTGCCATCACTTGGCGTCCGTCGTCATCGTCGTCCTTAACTTTTCTTCAAAAATCTTCTCCTCCAAAACCACTGAAGGGATTGCTTTGAAAATGTCCTCTACCAAGTTTGCCCAAATCATGGCCTCAGACCAACCAACATGGCCACCATGGCTTAAAATAGAACAGGGGGGTCAAAATACAGTTTTTTGCTTATAGTTCAAAAAGTATAACAGATACCGGAAAACCAAACAGACATTCCTTCTTCAGCATCTAAAGCTCTACAAAACACTCCATGGAGTCAAAGTTGTATGATGACTCCTTATAGGAGTTATTGCCCGTTAATTGTCAAAATTGATGATTTTTGCAATTTTTGCCTCAAAATCTTGAAAATTATTAGAACTAGAGAAAAGGTTAGCATTGCTTAATTGTTCTGCTCTATGTGGGCTACAAAAATGACTGAAGGGTCAAGATTGTCTAATTAACCGTTTAAGAGTTATTCCCCTTGAACTGTATTTTTTAATCGGTTTTAATTGATTTTGTAAAATCTTCTCCTCTGAAACAACTTAAAGTACTGCTTTGAAACTTTGAACACATCATCCGTCAAATGTCCTCAACCAAGTTTGTACCAACCATGGCTGCAGATTAACCAACATGGCCACCATGGTTCAAAATAGGACGGAGGGGGGGGGGGGTAAAATACAGTTTTTGGCTTATGTTTAAAAAAGTGTAACAGATACAGGAAAACCGATGGCTTATGTTTAAAAAAGTGTAACAGATACAGGAAAACCGAAGAGACATGCCTTCATCTGCATCAAAAGCTCTACGAAACACTCCATTGGGTTGAAGTTGTATGATGACTCATTATAGGAGTTATTGCCCTTTAATTTTCCAAATTGATTACTTTTGACATTTTTGCCTCTAAATCTTAAAAATTATTAGAACTAGAGAAAAAGTTAGCATTGCTTAATTGTTCTGCTCTATGAGGGCTACAAAAATGACTTTAGGGTCTAGATTGTCTGATGAACCGTTTAGGAATTATTCTCCTTGAACATTTATTTAATCAATTTTACTTGATTTTAAAAAATCTTCTCCTCTTTAATCAATGAAAGGACTGCTTTTGAAACATTACACACATCATCTTTAGGACGTCCTCTACCAAAATTTTGCAAATCATGACACCGGACTACCTACATAGCTACATTGGCTTAAAATAGAAAAAATGAAAAAAGGGGGGGGGGAGTCCAGAGAGTTTTCGACTGATAGTTAAAAAAGTATAACAGGTACAGCAAATTTGATGTGAACCTCCCTTCTTCCTCTAAGCATCAAAAGCTCCTCCTTATAGGAGTTATTTCCCTTAAAAGTATTGGGCAATTCCTTATAGCAACGAAAAGCTGGATAAAAAAGGGTTGTTTGGTTTCAGGTTCAGGTGAGCCTGGGAGCCTCTTTTTAAAAACAGCATGGCAGATTGATTTGAAATATTGCAATAATGTACCTTAGATGGTCCTCTACAAAGTTTGAGTTCTTTGTGGTGATCCAAAATCTAAGATGGCCACCACAGTGGAACACAGCTTAACATAGAACCCTATGGGAAAACTATACAAACAGCTTCTTCTCCTAAACTGTTCCTCACAATTAAACCAAATAATGCAGAAGTGAATCTTAGATAGTAATCTTATTATTTAAAGTTTTTCGAGCCGATAGGAAATTCAACATGGCTGCCAGAACTGCAGATGCCTTCTGATTGGCTGAAATTTCGTTTTCTCACAAACCACTTTGCAGAAGGATATGTGATACTGTATTGTCCTCTACTAATTTTGGGTTTTTTGTTTTGATCCTATATACAAGATTGCTGCCACCATGGAACATCACTTAACATACTAACCTATGAAAAAACATAAAAACTGCTTCTTCTCAGAACCTGTCCTACAAATTGCTGCTGATTAGAAATTCAAAAAGTTTTTTTTGTAAGTCAGGTGAGCGATACAGGCTCTTAAGAGCCTCTAGTTTAAATGAATATTCACTTCTTGTTTCTTTGTTTTTACATGAATATTTAGATCAAATTAGATCAGTCTGATGAATTTATAACATATTTATGCTTTATATTTGCAGAAATGGCTTACCAATTTCCTGTAACAACAAAGAGTGGACGAGTGGCAACAAGATTTATTAATTTTAAATAATAAAAATATGTTGTAGAATTACAATAGATATTTGCTTCTTGTTTTGCATACAACAACATTGCAAAATAAAATGTAATGACAATACCAATAATGCTCACTTATTACAAATATTTATTACTCATACACTGGTATATTTACACCCATTATAAACATAAACATGCTAAAGAAATTCCTCAAATTTCAGCAATCATATATGTAATATGGAAAACTGCAGAGTAAAAAACTAATAATCACTTGGGACTGAACTGTGAAAGAAATAATAAAAGTTGAAATGCCAGCATGAAAAATGGAATTTCAGCATCCAATTAGTTTGGATGCCAGCATCTAGATAGTTTGGGATGCTAGCATCCATATAGTTTGAGATGCCAACATAAAGATATTTTGGGATGCCAGCATCCAAATAGCTTTGGATGCCAGCATCCATAGTTTGGGATGCCAGCGTCCATAGTTTGGGATGCCAGCATCCAGATAGATTGTGGTGCCAGCATCCAACGTTTGGGATGCCAGCATCCAATCAATATAGAATGCCAATGTCCAAATGATATGAGATGGCAACATCCAGAGTTTAGATAGTGAAGTCAGTTTGGGATGCCAGCATCCAGATAGTTTATGCTGGACCTTCATCTACAATTTACCAGGAAATACAAATCGTGAATACCAACCATTGATAGCATCTTTTTATATTTGGATTCTATAGCTCTATTTATTTTTAGTATTGGCATCTATACTTTATTTTAATTCTCATAACACATATAAACAGGGAGATAGCATAACACATTTTAATTGATGCCATATTTAAAAAAATGTGAATACAATAAAAAAGGTTGAACAGTTTTTGCAGTTACATACAATATTAGAATTTTTTCTATGTTAAATGCTATTTCATTGTAATTCAATAAATTATGGTAAAATATTCAATCCTGAGAATTTTAAAATTTAGTTGAGAACCCGTTAGTGGTTTGGTAGTATTACATATTGTTATACTTTACTATAGAAACAATACAAGAATAAAATAGATTTTATAAGTAATAACCTTTTTTTACTAAAATACTGCCTGCAAATTTGTATGTAGACAAAAAAACCCAGTTGGTCTACGAAAGGGGTCGACCAAGGTGTTTAGGGTGTAATGTCATTAATTTGAAGCTTGCTATGGTAAATGAACGCTATCTATCCCATCCCATTTTTCCGCTTTGGTTCAAACGATTTTAGATATTTATTTTATTTATTAAATTTAAAACTTACCAATGAGTAATATATTTTAATAGTTGCTCCTTCAAACAGTTGTTTCCTTAGTTATTTTTTCGACGTGCAAAAGCGCACTAAATTTGAAAGCGTTACTCTGCTATCACAACACAGTCCCCATAAAGTATATACAGTTTTGTTTGTGTTAAGTTCAGTGTAATTATACAGTTTTGGCCTTTAATTGACTTCAAGTAATTACTAAATCTCGCAAAAACCGACGGAAAAAACCTTTTGTTATATAATAACATTGGACTTTACCCTCACTAATGTAAAGGTGACATCGTACAAAAATTATAAGATATTTTAGTACTTTCGAAAAAATAATAGAACAAATTTAATGTGTACATATCTATCTGCCATTAACATGAATTCAGAATGGTCATATTTTTCACACTTTTAAGAGGAGTAAAGCAATGCGACGGTCTAATCCCCATGTTGTTTAATTTTTCATTAATGATGTGCATGATACATTTGATAATTCATGCAATCCTCTGTTATCAGAAATTAACAAAGTTTAAAGTTTAAGTTTTGCTTATTATCTTGTTTTTATCCCTTGAATAATTATCAAAACGGGGCTAAAACCTATTTTTGCATTGAGAAATCAATTTGATACTTTCAAAATATAACAGACGAATTATGTTGCAAATTTGTTGACACTATAATAAAACCTAATAATAAATTTTACTTTATAACTATGAAATATATATTTATATAAATATATTTACCAATCATTAGATCAATGGATAAAGAAATGGTACTTTGTGTGATTTTCGGTCACTGTCAGATAAATAAATATTTGAAAAGATCCATACTAGATACTGTAAAAATGTTTTAGATCTTAAAAAGAAATCTAATAACTTTGCGGCGAAAGCAGAATTATGCAGAATTTTATTAAACTCATCTATAAAAATACAAATTATTATGTAATTTAGCGGAATAGGTACTTAAGATAATAATGCACTGCTTGGAGAAGCATATAATGTGAATAAAGCTTCACACGATTAAGGCATATGTAGATGAAAAATCTTAAAGACTTTAAAAAGTGGACTTAGATGATTTTAACACTTAAATGAACCATTCAGTAAAATTAAACATAAAGTAAAAAAATAGGATAAAACAATTGTTTATGATAATTATCTTGACAAATTAATTAAAAAAATATCCATTATAGATAACAAATCAAAAATATGTTTTATACTAATTTATTTTAATTTAGTATTAGTATTTTAAACCTAACAATAGCGTTTAACTGAACAAAATTAACAACAGACAGCTTTTAGATAAATTTAGAATGAGTGATCATAAACACAAAATATTCCTAGAGAAGTGAGACTGTGTCAAGCTTGTAGTGTAGTAAGATGCCAAACATCTCATTTTAACATGTACAATAAATATAAAAAATCATTAAGAAAAGATCTTTTAAATATATTGTATCTTAAAATATTTAATTTAATATTTTCAATAGAGATGAACAAGTGTCGACATATTTTAACCCAAAATTGCACCGCATGTTTGCGTTCTATTTTAGTTGTATTGTATGTTTCGACCCGCATGGATGTAAAACAGCAATAAAGTTATGTATAAATTTTCACCTCTTTTACTAATATAAGCTAAATGCTACTAATATTTTGAAATCTATAGCCTCTAATCAGTTTTTTTTGCGAGAATACAAATGCAGGACGAAATTACAATTCTTATAAAGATATTAGAAAATATTACGATGAGACATTAGAACATGCAGATACTTTACAAGTATTATTCTTCATTGAAACGGTATGTCAACAGAGAAGAGTATCCGAAAGACTTCAATTCATGTGCTATAATGTAACTATTTGTTAATCATGTTCAATCTTTTATTCCAGAAAAATAATTGTCTATTGTACACTTGCATAGGTAAATTTCCACATGTATTTTCAGTAGCATTATTTTTGTTTATCTTCTTATTACTGAGGAGAAATTCAACAAAGATTGTCGCCAAGAACACTAACAATAGAGTTCCAACTTAACTTGGATTTGTGTACATGATGCCTAGAAGAGGAAACACCAATCAAGAATCTAATTTAAAAAAAAAACATTAATGTTCTTTCACAAAGTCATTAAGTAAAATATATTTTCGCAATTTTTTCTTGTACCTGCATGTAGGCCTAGTGGGTGTGAGAGTGACGTAGTTCAAAAGATTTGGTCATGCGTGCATGTCTTTTCGTCTCACCTTGGTATGATTCCAAAAATGAAAATTGTGAATGTCACATTTAAAAGCTTAATAATGGAAAGCCACTGTCGTTTGTTTGACTACTACTGAATCATGATGACTAAATTCCGAACTGAATTGTGAGCTCACCTGGGCCAAAGAACCTTGTGAGCTTTTGTCATCACTTGGCGTCCCTCGACTGTCGTCATTCGTCCGTTTGGCGGTATATTAAAAAATCTCCTCTGAAGTCAATATTTTCCAAACAGTCATAATCATCGTTAGGGTAACTAACTTTTTAAAATTTGCATCCTGTTTTTTATCCATTGACAAAGCTGGTCGCTAATACTGAAAAAACAACATAGGGAATCAACCAATGTTTTGGGACAAGACCTCAGAAGTTATAATAGCTAAAGCAAAATCGTTATATATCAGCACATCAGCACATCAGGGAGTTGAGGATAAGAGATGGGTAGCCCCTACGTCAAAATATAACAAATCCATTTTTTGCTATGGGATATCCATGCGAATATTATTCCTATAAAAATATATAATATCTTGTCATAATGCCACTATGTGACAAAGGTCTATTAAAGTTCAAACATGCTGTGATTTCATTATGATCATTATAATGCCTCTCATTTCCATCCATATTATATTGTATATTTCCTCTTTTAACACTTAAATGTTAATGCAAATTAAATCTTGAAGTCTTGAATCTTGAATCAAATGTTATTCATTTGTGTAGGTTGCTGATATATGATGGGTATTCCCTACGTCCAAGAATGGGAAAGTTTGTTTTGCGAAACCCTAATTGTTTTTTCTCAAAGTGTAAAATATCAGATGCACAATGCCACTAAGATTATCTGAAAGTTTCATTTAATACCATTCAGTGGTGTAGTTGGAGTTGTGGGTAAAATTTGGGTATCACATGTGTCAAAGGACGGCAGGCAATGTTTTGCTCAAATATCTTTCAAATCACAAGTGCACAATGACACTATGATACAACGTTTCTATGAAAGTTTCAATGGTAGATGAAGACTGGTCTGGTCCTCGCTGTGTCAAAGTATAGAAAATTTTATTTGTTTACGGGAAACCCCAAACATCTTTCCAATCAAGCTGCAAAATGCGACAAAGTTTCTGTGGAAGTCTTAAATTCCATTTAGTGGTGGAGATGAAAAATGTTCTTAACAGATACTAATTTAATTGTTAGTTTAATGTAATATTTTTTACATGTAATTTAAGGCAACATTCAGTAATTTCTCATCTTTACAAAGGCGTCTTGTTTTTATTGTGATAATAACACGGTGAAAACGGTCACACTTCCATACGAAAATTCGAAATTCTTGTCAGTTACGATGGAAGTTATATTGTTTACATATGTATTTCCTTATCTGTGAATAGCATTAAACTTTTGGAGAAAGGTGTTACTTGCATTTGGCTTTTGTGAAACAAGCAACAACCCAGAAAGTTGTTTCTGCATTATTATAAGATATGCAGGTATTTGTTTTTACTGTAATTAGCCTTCTTGTTCGGTTATCTTGTTATTACCTTCTTCAATAAAGAGGGGATTAAAACATTATTTCTGCTTTGGGAATAAGACTCGTACAATATGACAGAGTTATAAAGTAATGTTCATGGTTAAAGGAGGCGGGGTGGGGGTCATTATCCTACAGGTTTACCAAAATGTAAATGCAAGCTTAGTAAGATGGAGAAATTTTCAGGTGTAATTTCTGTGTCAAAACACATTTATTGCGCGCGTCTAATTGATTTCTGTTGCAATAAATGATTAAACTATTTAAATTTAACATGTAACCAGACGTAATGTGTTTGATACTCATTCAGGCTAATCATTCTTTGTAAAGAAGGTAATAACAAAATACCGAGCACCAAGGATACCGTCAAAAAAGACAACCCACAATTCATTCCAAGAAACTGGCAAACTCCAGAAAAAACAACCAAAAATAAATCAACTACAGCACTGGTCCTGACTTGGTACAGGCATTTCAAGAAATGCTGGGTTAAACCAGGATTTACGACATTTATTAAATTCAGCTGATTGCAGTACTTATTTTACATTGAACGTACATGTAATCTTTTTAATTAATTATCTAAATACTTTGAACCAAGCATTGAAGGAAAACAAGTGCCCGGACTTACTGATATGGATCACTGACACGTAAAAAAACACTCTAATCTTCTCAACTGACTCTGGATTTAGTCTGCAGTTAACTTTCCTACGTCAGAATTAGACCAATATTAAATACAACGATACAATGATAAAATCGGTTGTTTGGGAAGGTTGCGTAGCAAACTTTCCCCTTGCTAATGCTCAATTACATAGAAACTACTGCGACCGACGTGTAATAATAATCTTACGCTCGTAAAATATATGTCACATTAGAGGAATCTATCAGTTACATGAATCAGTGCACCCGCATTTATCTAGAACAACTTTACTATACATGTCATTTCGCAATACATCTCATTTACTGTATTACTGATAACTAATATTACGATTTAAACTAATATTCCATGTTCATCCGCGAGAGACAGACTCGTTACACTTTTTGGTTTTGGAAAGCAAAGCGATATTTGGCAATTCTCGCGATAGCTGTTAACTGAACCGACAAATGTAGTACTGACAGTGGGTATTTGACGACGTTATTATGAAGTGATTTAATTATTATTTTTTGTGATCGTGTGGTCGTCGTTTCAGACGGTTTTGCATTTTAACTCTTTACGTGTTTAATAAAATGAAAATCAACTACAACAGTGGGTGCTTTGTCGATGAACAGATTTTGCACAGAGGCGCCATCTATATAAATTTTTAAGGTTGGGAGAAAGGCATGTAGAAGTTTCGTAAATAAAATACAAGTAGTTAAATTAAATATAACAATTTCTCACTTATAAAAATGTCTTAAAAAGGATAATTTGGTGTTTGTGACACAAGAATAATAAATGGATTATTTGACATCGGTGATCGAAAATGCTATTGTTATCTATGTAAACATTGCACTCACCATGTCGCTACATTATTCAATAGTAAAAGCTCACACAATTTGTTTCCGGTCCTTTTGATTTATTTCAAAATTGGTTTGTTTGTTTGTTTGTTTGATGGTGTTTAACGCCACTTTCAGCAATTTGTCAGCTATATCATGGCGTCCAGTTTTTATTAGGGGAGGAAGCCGGAGTTCCCGGAGAAAACCCGGGACCTGCGGTAGGAAAACTGGCAATCCTTGTCAATTAAGATTGGAGTCGAGTATTATTATGGGTAACTCATGCTGAACCATTATTTTTTCTCGTTACAAGGGTCGAAATAGGTCACCGTCCATCGTAACAAGCCACGAGGTTGTTTGTGGACATCGCCAAAAACCGTACCAATTTTCCATGCATGTTTACCTCACGAAATTGCCGTCGTTTCAGGCGATGTTGCTTTTATTCTTTAAGTATGAAATTAAACGAAAGTCAAAACGATATATTTTTCTTCATTTTATGTGTTCCTTAAAACAAGGGAAGATGTTATCAAATCAGTGTGTTTTGGCAGAAGTTTTTTTGAGTTACAAATAAAACTGCTTAGCGCGTATAGTCGAACTTATGTTTCTTTTGTAGATCCAAAAAGGTGCAACTTGAAATCAGCAATCATTTGTAAACATTTGTCAGCATTTTGGAATGCTGTTTTTTTTTGGATATGGCGATTTTCCAGGGTAAATTTTGATTAGAACGGGTGTAACTTGGAGCAAGCGTTTATTGTCATTTTGAAACACTTAAGGTAATGTGTTTGCGGTTTACCATAGAACGTCCCGAAAGCTGGCGATCTTTTGTAAGCATCGTAAGACACTTGTTGAAAACGAAAAGTGTCAGATTGCGTAGCAAAAGTCAAGTACAATAAACAATAGGCATAGTATGGAATATGTACAGTGGAAATTTTTTTGTTGGATATTCGTAAATAAAGTTACAATAGCGTAATATTGAATATAAATTTTTTAAAATGCAACCATAAAAGCACTCCATGTGATTGTGTCTTTTAGTATAAGCTATTAACACATAGTTTAAATTTAAAACAAACTAGTAAATGCGTTCTGATAATAAAGATATATTTTGCCTCATACAGTCCTAAAATTTGTTGTTTGTTTGAATCAAGGGGATTTATAAAAATCGATTAAAATGCGCTTGTGAATGATACTGGGTCCATTTTGTTATAATGTGTGGGACTCGCTATAACAAAACCTACTCAGTATCATTCGAAAGCGCATGTAAATCGATTTGTACAGATTACTGTGTTTTAATGGTGTATTGCAATTTTCAGTAATTTTCCAACTGTATTTGGGGGTCCTGTTTTTATTGTAGGAGGAACCCAGATTGTATAGGAGGCTTTTAATAATTGTCAATCAAGATTGAAATTGAGCACACCCTGGCAGCAGTAAGGTTCAAACAACTGATGACAGGCATTCGATCAATTGTAGATGAATACTACCTTATCCACTCGGAAACTGAAGCCCTTGAGTATTACAGAAATAAATTATTTTAGATTTGAATCTTTTAGAAGCTTATGCCATCAATTAAATTTATAGGGAGACATTTACATATATGTACATGTATTTGATTCAAGTTATATGCCAACAGGTGCGATTTTTATGTTTGAAATTGGCAAACAGCAGTTTTGTCTTATTTATTTTTATATTTATAAAAGTTATGATAAATACATCTTCAATCGTATCGTTGCACTACATGGATTTTGATGCAATTTTGATGGGCTCTTTGTCACATAGTGCCATTGTACACCTGATATCTTATATTTATGATTGGAATGATATTTAGGATTTTCAATAGAAAACATGGATTTGCCACTCTTTGATGTAGGGGATACCTATCTCATATCCACAACTACTTGCATCCCTGAGTGGGATTTGATGAAACTTTTGCAGAAAACTTTGTCATTTGGTGGAATTTTGCACCTGATATTTTACAGTTTGAGCAAAATAATTTTTGGAGTTTTCAACAGCAAAGCCCTGGACATTCAAGACATAGGGGTGCTGGGGTTATCAATTATGAGGATTTCAAAGTTTTTTCTAGCCTTTTTTATATCTAATATGTTTCTAAATTTACCTGCTTTATTTTACATTGATTTGTTTTATTCGTCTCAAACACGAGGCAGGAATCTCATTTCATACTTGCAAAGCAACCTTTCCTTCTGTGCAGTCTGCACTTTGATTTGAACTGTCGTCGATGTATACTTTATCATAATATCTTTATAGTTTTCACTTTTGCCTTTAATTGTTTTGTGGATATTGCTGGTTGTCCGTGTATTTTTTCTAAAGACGTCATGAATTACCCGTTAATTAAAAATGAAAATATTTATGTTTCCTACATTTTTATTGAAAGGTGAGAGCTTCTCCTTACTAATAGTTCTAGTCTGCTTTATCTGTCTAATTGTTTTATTTTTATTTTTTGACATCTAATTAATTTACGTTGTTCTGATCGATATGTTAGTTGTTGTTAAATATATATATACGTCTACAAATTAAGCCCAACACTGTTAGAATTGGATTTTTAACACTGTCAAATTCTTGCTTACCCTCAGTGGGATTCGAACTCACACCGTTGTGACACTGTGGCACCAATTCGCCTGCACTATGTCCAGCGGTCTAGACCCCTCGGCCAAATCCTATATATATTCGATATTAAATATTTTTTAAAAATATGTAAAACATGATTTTCCCATTAGAATGGCTACGTAACATTCCCGAAAGCGTATTAACAAAAATGTTTACTAATATCTAATAAAAATAAATATTCTTCCGCATACTATTTTTTATTGCTTTATTGTGTAATACAGTAATCCGTGTGTTGTGTAATTTCCTTGATTTATTGATAACATTTCAACGACAAATGTACATACAAACGAGAGCATGCATAACACAAAAATCAAGTAGATATGCTATGGGACTAAAAGGAAAAAGTTACGACTTAAACGTTCTATGTAAAACAGAAAAAATAAAATATCGGACACTTTGGCCTAACATCCATTAATCACTTATAACATCTTAACAATTGGTATTTTACCTTGTCATTTTCCAAATGACTTTTAGAAAAGTTCCATATGTGTATCCAACATTACAGCAGACGTCTTTCTAAGAGATCTGAAACCACACAAGTAGGTCTTCCATTAGGAGTTTTGGGGCGGGAATCGGAAAAAATATCTCACCTTTAATTTGTAAAATTTGTAAAACACTAGATGATGAAAAGCACTTCTTTTTTGCTTGTAAAACAAGTAATGAGATACGAAATATTTTTTTACATAAAATAGATATATGTTATCCCAATTTTAACCAGCTTAGTTCAATAGAGAGACTTAAAATTGTTCTTGACCCTATACCAGATATCTTGCCCAGCGTTGTCGACTACATAAAGCAATCTATTGAATTGCGAAAATAAGGTCCACACTGGTCACTGTAGTATCTGTTATAACTATATATATATATAATTCATTTACATGTTCAATCATTTTGTTATCCATATGTGTTTCTGTTTGTAAGTTCTTTTGTATTTGCTGAACCCGTCAGGGTTTATGTTTTGCAAATAAATTTTTTAATATTTAATGTAAGAAAACGTTGTTGGGGGCCACTCAAATGTTTGTGGGTATTTTTTTAATTTGAAAGTTATCGCAACTTCCCCAATCATGGTATGATTCCAACTGAAGAACAAAATGTTCTTTGAGTGCACCTAACTTCGACAATCCTCTTTAAACGTTAAAATGAATGAGCTTGTTAATTAATGCAAGAGCACAAAACAAAGAAGATCTATTGAGCACCGTGTAAACATCGGTACACATCGTCGGCAATGTGTGCTCGACTCCGACCTTAATTGAAAAGGACGCAGTCTTAATAAGGTCGCATGTTCGCAACAGGTAACATCCCTTCCCCATTAAAATTTTGGTCGATGTTTTTACTAGGTAATCCGTTATCATGATAGCTAGAAATTACTGACATGGACTTAAACACCGAGCTTTTCATAAAAACAAAGACTACATCCATCGTCGGGGACCCACTTCACGTTACAGTAAGTGGTAGCATAGCTAGAACGCGACTGGTCGTGGATTTCCGGCGATGCCCAGGTACGGTCAGTTGTGATTAAGACCAATATATCGAAATAGTTTTTGTTTAAGAATAACAGTGGGTTGTTCTTAGGATCTGGTTGATTGATTGATTAATGGTGTTTAACGCCCGAGCAGCAATATTTCAGCTATATTCAGGCGATCTTAGGATCTGGACTCGTGCATCAAAATATATTTGTAAATAGTTGCTTTTTGCAAACTTGTCATACAGCACAGTTAGTTTAAAAAAAAAGAATCATAGTTTAAAAAAAAACAATGGGTTCTGAGCTTATTTCGAGCAAGTTACGTTGAGCATAAAAACTTGTATAGTAAGTAAAATAAAAAAACACAATATCTATGGTTTTTTGTATAATTGTTCAATAAACGTTTTTGAAAGTTGGTTATAGTTGGTTTCTTTATTGTAAAGTGGAAATAAACAAGTAAAAGTAAAAATTAAGACTTTGTACAGGATCACACATTTTTAAGCCTTAAGTATTTATCAGTTTTCATAAAATTAAGTCATGGAACTTATAACTTTTATTTTTGTATTTTATCTAATGATAGAAACTCACTTTCCTCGGAGAGATAGAGATACTAGTGGTTCTGTGGTTTTCTTATTTCTCCATTGTCATACACCTGTGTTTGTCTCAAAATTCCATTACTTTCAAAGAACGTGTGACCATTCTCCATGACCGATTTTAGCATTAAGAGTAATTGACACTTACAATTTTACATTAAGTATGAGATAATGGCGCAGTAGAAATGGTTATGGTATCATATTAAATGTTTCAACGAATAAATAAATTATAGAATAACACCTAAAATTTACGATATAAAAATAGCAGTATCATGAGTAAATTAATATCATTTTTCATAAATGTTCAAACTAATAAACCATTACTCTATTTCATAGAAAACAATTTTGGAATAGAAAATTATCAAATTGGTTTCGAACAGTGATGTCATATAGTTTTCCAAAACACATCTTTTGTCCAACCACAAATATATAAGTACCATTGCTATGTCGGACGGAGTTCCAGTCTATGTGGTTTTTCAATTAGGTCTCGGGTAGCATCATACAGGTAAGAAAAACTCATTTATGTACCAATGAGAACCGATACCTTAAAATGCTAAAGGACATTAACATGATTAAGATTGAACGGTGTGTTCCCGGAATGACAACATTTTTGAAATCACATAATTAAGTTTTGTTGTTTTAGTGGTTACAAAGGGGGTACAACAAGGGGTGTATAATCATAGGTCAAATAACCTTTTTTACAGAAAAAGTTGTATTTTAAAATTTTAAAATTACATGTATTTAGAACTTATTATTATTATGTTATTTATGTAAAAATGAATGATAAATAAATTAATTAATATTTTAAGTATCAAAGTTAAATTTGTTAAAAACGTGAAAATTAACAAATTGATTATAATATTATGTATTATTTGCTACCCCACTGAATACTTTTAGCATCATTCAAAGTAAATCATGGCTATGGCACAGTTGAACTTTAAGTATACATACGCACCAGACTAGGAGCCAACAATTTAGCCTTCAATGATTATCTTTTCCGGGTAAAGACTACCCGTGGTGAAAGAACGTACTGAAAGTGTACTATACCAGCATACCCAGCGACTATCAACGCTAAGAATGACACTATTACGGCACTAGGACAGCAATAACACTTTCACCCTGCAGACCAAGCAAACATTGTAGCCAAAGACATAATGCACTTTACATCGACAAAATTCCAGGAAGAAGTAAGACCAATAACAACTATTTACAAAGAAGAGATGTCATGTCAACAGGTTTACAGATCCACTACAAGGTCAATGACGAAATACGGCAGTTAGTGAGACGCGCTGCAGCACTCCCACTTGTTCCAGCCCAACACGTAGAAGATGTCTGGTTCCACGCACTAGAAGACTTATAAGACACATACTTGCCCATCGACACTACAACTTTCACAGATTATTTTGTTACCCAATGGATTGATAGCGACCGCACTCTATGGAATCAACATAGAAGGACCCCGAACCACCAACCACCTGGAAGCCTGGCATGGTAAACTAAAAAGAAAAGTCCAGCACAGTCACCCGAATATCTACACCATTATCCAGATTTTTAAAGACATCGACGCAGTCAACGAGATAACCCATATTCAACTTAAGGCCGACGGAACCCAAAGACCCAGACCCAAGAAGTACCGAAACATCGACAACTACATCAGCACATTGAAGGACAGACTCGCCGACAACACCATCGACTTCATGGAATATGTGGATGCTGTGTCACAGCTATACATCTTGGATAAAAACTGATCCAAGATGTTATATTTGCTACAATAATATACAATAATTATTATACAAATACTATCACTCAATATACCGGTATACCAGTACAATATTACACAATTTCACCTTTACATTCAATTAATTACCCGGTATGGGGACCCCTTAATCCTCACTAATGAGCGCTTACAATGTTCTTTGATCTTTCAAAATGTTGGCATTCCGGCACACAGCCTATTGAACTGTTTTGAAATATAAATATGATGAGGTTGTTTCATTCTTATAAGGAGTTATGAATCGTTTTCGTTGTCAAAAATAGCAGACCAATGAGGGGACGTAAATTACAGAGTTCCTTGTTGAGAAATTCATTGTGGACATATATTGTCGTGACCTGTTGTTGCTCTAAACACCTTCGTGTTAGTTAATAATTTTTAAATATTTGATACAAATAAAACGAGCGATCTATGAAATTACTAGTTAACCCTGCTTTGCAGTACTAAATCCCTTTGGTGATTTGCATGTCTGAAGTCCTGAAATACATGTATTGTACTCGCTGACTACTGACATGCGCAATGTGCATTTACAGCATGGTCTTAATGCCTCGGGTCCAATAAATGTAACTGACAGGTCACCTTTGGTTGATATATGGTGTCGTAGTAGTAATTCGTAATAAAATAACAGAACGGAAATATTGTATGTGTGTATAGTATTATAACAAAAATCACTAACGATACAACACTCATGTAGAACTGCAATGGCAACTACAACTTTATTGAAGCTCTGCTTATGTTTCTCGTTCGCTGTAGTCGTCTGTTATCAGTATACCGGAAGTGATTTTCTAAAATCTGATGACGGTGATGTCGGATTTCTTGGAGGATATTATTCCCCATTAGTTGGTATGTACTTAAGATTTATTTAAGGAGTGTGTTGTGAGACATGTCTATTTTGTATTACATTTTGATACAATGTATATAATATTATGTACCTCGTTTCGTATTGTCATAGATGGCTGAAAAAAACTTAGACTAATGAAAATAAAAAATGAAAAGGAAAATGACGAAATAGAAATATCTTAGATATTATTTTAGGTAGCATATAAGTAGACATTAGCTGTATATCCATATTTTCCATTTCATTAGATATACCATATTTGCGCTGTTGCCTTAAATAAAGTTTTTAAGGAAGGAACACATTTTTTTACCAATCTGAGTGTAGAAAGGTGAACCCCATGTGAGCAATTAATCAGCAAATGCTAACAACAGGGCCCAGCGCCATAAACATTTTCTTTGCTGAGAACTTTTTTATTCTCAATTTCATCCAATCAAATCTATCCTTTTCCCTTGTTTCCCTTGTTGTCATGGTAGTTGAGTAAATTCTCATGCTGAGCAAACATTTTTTACTCAAGTAGGTTTTATGGCGCTGGGCCCAGAACTAATATATATAAATACTTTGTACCAGACTCAGTCCATATACATTTGCCCAAGAATACTACAGAGTACTTCAGAATACGTCAACTAATAAAACTTATATGTCTAATTCTGTATTCGTGTGTCTGTATGTATATACAATATACGTCCAATTAACCGGTAAAATTTAGAATTATTTGAACGCACCTTTTTAGATACTGGTATACATTCGAAGCTCTGCAAAGCAAGGAGTGCTTACAATTTTATTTTCAGGCAATTTCAGATACTATTTTATCTATTGTACTATTTATACTTTTCACGGGATGGATTCCGCTTGACCACTGTGCACCGGAATCATGCACGGGACAACAAATTTCATATTTTGATAAAATTTTATTACTGTTGCGATGTATCGTGACCCGAAAGTTTTTAGAACAATCAAAAATATTTAAAATTCTATTCAATTATTAATAACTATTATTGTTCTGTTACAATATCTTTTGCAAAATATTTTTTGAAACGCTGCTAAATAATAAATAAATAATAAACACAACGGCCTTTAAATACAAGCACAAATTGCTGTTCAAGAACATTAAATCACGTGTCTGTTCCAGAACACCCCAGCATACAAATTTGTTTACTATCGCGATGAAGAGTACTTTCGTTTTGAAATTTGAAATTGTTTTGTTGTGTCGAAAAATCATTACATAAAAAAATATTCTTTTTTTATCTTAAAAATTTTTTTATCATGAAATGCCGTAAAAAGAAACTAAATATTTTAACATTTCAGCATAAACACAGGAGGAGCAACAGCCAAACAAAACATTACAAATTATCAATGGAGTATAGTGTGATACTCGTTTATACATCAGTAAACCATCATACCAGCAGGAGTTATTTTTTAAATATCCAGTATTTCTCATATTAAAAGCTTTGTAGATACTTCTAACATATACTGTTGACAAGACCAGATCGCAAAGACTTACTTCTCTCTTCGTAGCCTATCCTTTTCAGTGGCGGTTAAAGTTGTGTTCCCGGTGGTCCATTGTTAATCTATCGTTCGTTAACTTGCTCTCTTCCAAAATTTGGCTGAAATATTGCTCACTGGACGATAATCCATCGTTCGTTAAATTCCAGAATTTTGCTGAAAAATTGTTCATTTGACGTTAACAAACGATCCAATCAAAACTGCATGTTATTTTTGCGTGATGCTGAAATCGATGCCAAGTCCCCTTTAAGAGGTTGTGTGAAATATACATAGTCTGTTGACCAATCGAAAAACCAAGAGTTCCTGCTCGATGTAACTTAACGCGTTAACGGACTGGAAACTATTATTTTACCATAAATGTATTTGACTTTTAAAATACTGTGACAACAATTTACGATTGTTGTGATTTATACATTTTCTTGTTTAAATAGTTGCAATGATTATCTTGGTTTGATATAGGATTTTCATAAATTAATCATTCCGGATTCGACACCAATTACTTTTTTCGACACAAATTTATCAAGTGTCTTCGTAAAGTATATATATTGCATTATTTATTATAATATATATAATATTCTTATAAGTTCTAAATATGAGAGCTGTCTCCTTCATCCAGACAGAGACTACAATTTTTTTATCATATTGTTTTTATCAAAAATTGTTTTTTTTTATCTCAAATTTTTATTAGAACTAATTAGACTAATCACACGTTTTGATATTTTGTTTTTACTATGTCTGCGGTTCATACCATTCTTTTTTTTAATAAAGTTCAGATCGACATGTTAACATAAAGAAACATTAAGAGCGTCAAATTGATTTGTTTTTTTTTCAAATGTTTCAACATTCATTTGTGTAACATTATTTATGTTCAAATAAAAGTTACCAGAATGTTACCTAGATTTTCCATGAGGCGAAAGTAGAAAAAAAGTGGGGATGGAAGTGAAAGATAAAATTTTATTATTATTATTATTATTTTCTTAACATTATGATTATTTACTTCCAGGAGCTACTTTGGCTGTCCTCTTTGGATACATGTACAAAAGGTCTACAACGATGGCAACAACCACCACATCACGTGGGGTAGGTCGGCGTCGTAAACGTGACCTGCATGACTATACCAGTAAATAATACCGGTCAGCGACATGTGGGATGAGGATTAGTTAAGGGAAGAATAACTATGAAAAAACATAACATAAAATAGCAACATATAAATGCCAAATGTGACGTAGCATATAAAAATTGTGGAAGACATGGTTCGCGTTTTATTATTCTCTAATCCTTCAATTTGCTCTTATTGTGTTGACGTGCAAAATGTATATTGTGTATCTAAGCGGATTGGAATCAATAAGAGATTAGTGCAGATACAGGTCTTTATTATCAGTACTCCAAAACCACTAGTCCGCAGATGTAGAAGATCTCGTCCTTATATACAGTTAGTAAATTGACACTGGCAAGCCATAGCAGTACAGGGTTACAACAGTCACGTGATAGGATACTTCTGCAGAGTCTAGTCCTTCCATCTTGTTATGGGCATAAGAAAAATCCAAGACAACAAAGACTTTATAAATAATGTAATGTATAAGAAGATGAATATCACTTGTTCCTTAATTGTTCCTTCAATCATAACTTAAAAATATTATTTTTTTTTATAAAATTAAAAATAACCATAATCAACTGTTTAAAAATCTACTACCAGTTGACAAAATAAAGTATATGCTTAACCCCAAAACTGATTGCTTTATGCGACTTCATTCAACAATCATCAGAATTTAGAAACAGGTCAATGTCAGTTAATGTTTAGTGCCACTACAACAACTACTGAAAAACAGGTCCATGTCAGTTAGTACTTAGTGCCACTACCACAACTACTGAAAAACAGGTCAATGTCAGTTAATGTTTAGTGCCACTACAACTACATTGGATACATGTATACTTATTATCATTGTTCTCAAGTTGTATTTATGTTAATATTGCTTTGAGCCTTCTGTGTATTTATGTTAATATTGCCTCGAGCCTTCTGTGTATTTATGTTAATATTGCCTTGAGCCTTCTGTGTGTAATTCTGCAATAAAGTTATTAAAGGAAGTCTAGTTATAAACATGTTATGGACCTATTATGAGCATCAGAGGATTGTTAAATACAAACTGTCCACGTTTAGCCTTGGGTCTACAACTTGTACTGCTTGACATTTTATCCATTGGTTTCAATTCAACGATATCTATTAACAAATCAGTTGTTTTATAATTGAAAAGATTAACAGTTGAAGGTGATCAGTCAATCCCTACAAAACAGAAAATTCGGTTTGTTTGTTTGAATGATGTTTAACGCCACCTCAGCAGACGGAGTACCCGAAAAAAAACCCACCGACAACTGGAAATCCTTGCCACTTAAGATTGGAGTCGAGTACACTCTGCTCGGATTGAGACTCAAACCCGCAGCCTGAGTGTTGATAGACAACGTGATCAATAGTAGACGAACAACCTTAACAAATCGACCACCGAGACCCCCTAAGCACCTTGAACAAAAGCCACGAATTAAATTTTATCGGTGGCAAATACTGTAAATTTTGGTCTGTAGTGATTATATGAGAGTAATTCGTGGCAATAATTTACTTCCTGTTATGTCGTTTTTACTGTGGCAATGATTTACTACCTGTTATGTCGTTTTTACCGTGGCAATGATTTACTACCTGTTATGTTCGTTTTACTGGGGCAATGATTTACTACCTGTTATGTCCGTTTTACCGTGGCAATGATTTACTACCTGTTATGTCGTTTTTACAGTGGCAATGATTTACTACCTGTTATGTTCGTTTTACCGTGGCAATGATTTACTACCTGTTATGTCCGTTTTACCGTGGTAATGATTTACTACCTGTTATGTGGTTTTTACTGTTGCAATGATTTACTACCTGTTATGTTCGTTTTACCGTGGCAATGATTTACTACCTGTTATGTCCGTTTTACCTTGGCAAAGATTTATTACCTGTTATGTCCGTTTTACGTGGCAATGATTTTCTACCTGTTATATCGTTTTTACTGTGGCAATGATTTACTACCTGTTATGTTCGTTTTTCCGTGGCAATGATTTACTACCTGTTATGTCGTTTTACCGTGGCAAAGATTTATTACCTGTTATGTCCGTTTTACGTGGCAATGATTTTCTACCTTTTATGTCCGTTTTACCGTGGCAATGATTTACTAACTGTTGTGTCGTTTTTACCGTGGCAATGATTTACTACCTGTTATGTCCGTTTTACGTGGCAATGATTTTCTACCTTTTATGTCCGTTTTACCGTGGCAATGATTTACTAACTGTTGTGTCGTTTTTACCGTGGCAATGATTCACTACCTGTTATGTCCGTTTTACCGTGGCAATGCTTTACTACCTGTTATGTAGTTTTTACTGCGGCAATGATTTACTACCTGTTATGTTCGTTTTACCGTGGCAATGATTTACTACCTGTTATGTCCGTTTTACCGTGGCAAAGATTTATTACCTGTTATGTCCGTTTTACGTGGCAATGATTTTCTACCTGTTATGTCCGTTTTACCGTGGCAATGATTTACTAACTGTTATGTCGTTTTTACCGTGGCAAAGATGTATTACCTGCTATGTCCGTTTTACGTGTCAATGATTTTCTACCTGTTATGTCCGTTTTACCGTGGCAATGATTTACTACCTGTTATGTTGTTTTAACCGTGGCAATGATTTACTAACTGTTATGTCGTTTTTACCGTGGCAAAGATATATTACCTCCTATGTCCGTTTTACGTGTCAATGATCTTTTCTACCTGTGATGTCCGTTTAACTAAAGCGAGTATCACATTTTTTGGTTTCGTTTGTTTGTTCGAGGTTTTAGCTTACTTTCAGTGATTTGTTCAGCAATATGTTGGCGTGAAGTGTTTAATGGGTTCATGCAATCGCAACGTTTACTCAACATCCGCCCATTTACTGTTAGAATAACTGTTTAATTAAAAGTGATGACTGAATCTTCATTTTGTGTACAGATTATGTGATTACATTTAAATTGTTCTGTTAACGATCTTCTGTCATTTTTGTTAATTATGCAGTATGCAGTTTTAAATATGCTTTAATAACATGGTAGTTTCTGTTTTTGTGCCGGCCCATCTTAGTGCTCTACCAGAGTTGTCAAAACGGTCGATTCAGATATTGTTCTTCAGTAAAAGAAGGACAGCAGAATACTGGTAACTGTTTTTATTCTCGAAGTTATATTAACCGTATGTGTATTATTAAAACTTCTAAAGAGCTTTGGGACAACTTAAAATCAAGATCGATATCTAAAATGTATCTGTTAGAACCTTTGACTTTTCAACACTTTATACCACCTTGCATCAAGGGAAACTAAAATCCCGTCTTGAAGAAATCATACATTAAGCATTCTCTTCCACAGATGGCTAAAAATATGTAGATTTAGGTTACAGAAATACGTTTTTCTACTAAAGATGTAAAAGGCAAATTATGCTACAAAGAGGAACAGGCGTATGAAAGATTTTCTGATCGACCATATATTTGGAACTTTAGGAGGATATGTAATTCACCAGGCAATCGAATTCCAATGAGTACAAACTATGCCCCTCTCCATGCCGATTTGTTTTTGTATTCTTATAATAATTTCTTAAACGTCTTATTAGACAAGAAGATACCGGTAGGAGAAGCTATGTGCCTTCCGTCAATATATCCTTCAGAACTGAAAATTAAAGAAACGAGAAACAGCTTCATCTACATAAATTTCTACTTACACCTCGAATATGACACCAATGGCCATATAAGCACATGAATTTACGACGAGACGGTTTTAATTAAAAAATTATAATTTTCCTCACCTATGCAGCAATATTCCAGCTTACCTACATGCGGTATTTATATTTCTCAATTGACCAGGTATGCAAGACCTTGCAGCGAGTAGACTGATTTTTGCAAACGCCACCAATTTTTTAGGGACAAATTATAAACCAAGGTTTGAAGAATAAACGACTCTTCCGCGCTCTTAATAAATTTTAATATAGATACCATTTCTTTATTGAAAAATATTCTACCTCGTTTGAAGATATGATTGCAGATAGTTTTTCCAAGTTTTGAATTCAGTACATAGTGATTGTGCTACGATGATTATTGGATACACCTATTAATTACTAGTGGTGTATGGTACCAGTCAATTTTCATCAACAAACCAACTCTCATACTAGAGTAATGGAAGTCGTAGCTTTGGCATGCCATTAAACCTTGTTTAACCCACTATTTTTTTGAATGCCTGTATCAAGTCAGGTCCATTGGTTTTGGTTGGCGGTTCTAAAGTTTAACGGTTTTTAGGTCTTTGAATTGCAGATTGTGTTTTTGACAGTTTCTTTGGTGTATGGTCTTTTGCTTTATCTTGAGGGATCTGAAGTGTAAACATATAATTTTACTTTTCACACTACAAATACAAATTATTTTGAAACCAGTGTTTTATGCAGTTGGTACCAGTATGTCTCTCCATCACATATTATACATAAAATATCACAGCATAACCTCCGTGGACTCTAAATTTGAATAACTGAATATATTTTTATGGGCCTTAGAATGTATACCTATTCAAATGTCAAGAAGCATTACCATAGATGACAGTGTAATTTTCTAATTTTATTCTTAGTTCCCGTATTTTATTCACTCTCAACTTCAAGTACATTTACAAGGATATTCGACTTTCCGTCATAGTTCTATGACCAACCTGGGCCTGCAAACCACTAAACAAACTTAAAGACCTCCACACAAATAAGCTAACTTAACAGATATGTCATTTTTTGTAAACATATTTACAATTATGGGTACATTTTCACATTGAGACATATAAAAAAATGGATGCCTAAACTTCAGATGTATAAAAAAATTACTTTTAGTTGTTTCATATGCTATAGTTCAACAAACTGCTCTGTGATCTAAATAATAGAATCCACAAATGTTCCACACTAGAATCAACAAAAACGTCGGGCATCAAATGGAACATTATACCCTGCCAAATTGCATGGTTATTAATATCCACGAACACCAAATCAGCCTCCAGGAACAGCTGAGCATAATAACAGTTCATCTCAGAAACAATTTTGACGATGTCCTTTGACCTATAAAAAATTATTTTAAATTGGCAGTTTTCGCCCCAGAAATTTTGGATAGCATCATATTTAGCAAGCATCATCAGTCACCCAATTTACGCGTTGTTTTCGTGTATTTATATGCATGTTGTTGTACATGTTGGAGTATATTTTTTTTTACTTATTTGTTTTTTGAGATACTTAATATATACATAAAAATATGTGTAATAAAAGGGTATTAAAAAACTAAATTATTTATTTTTAATTCATGATAAACACAAATGTTAAATCCAACCCCCCACCCCACCACCTTATGTGGCAGGGTATAGAAAGGAGATATTCAATATTCACCACATTAAAAAATATAAAACATGTCAGGACATACCAGTAAGTAGAACAAATAAAACATAAGGTCCTGGCCACTGAATGTTGTCATCTACAATAAAAAGTGTTGTTTTTGAAAAGAGAACGAGAATAAAGACAATTGTCAATTTAATAATGAACAGAGAAATTTTTCAGTACAATGTCAGTTTTAATGCAAATATGCATGTCAGTAATTTTAGCTTTAAACTGTTTTTTTCTCAGTACAATACAATATGCTTGTCTCCATGGTCAAGCCATCTCGTCTCTTTCTATTCCAACAAACTTCAATTGTTCTGTAGGACCATATCTGTTAAAACAAATACAACTTGTAAAGACTTTACTAGAAATTTTTTGCAGTAAGTTATATTTCATCACAGCAAAACTAGTCTTTGACAACCTATCCCATTTGAAAGGTTCCCGATTTCCTAACTAGTAATGTTGGTATTAGTTTCACATTGTTTTTTTAATCGGATCACCTCGGTTATTTCCGCCTATGGTCGGAAAGTCATCTCAGCAGTAAGTGTATGAATATGGACCAAAAATTGGTCCCAATGTAATACAAATACAGTTGGGCTTTTTACACAGCAACATAATTTTAATGCAAGGAAATAGATGAACTTTATTTATTCAACTATACAGATAATATTGTAGCAGAACTGAAGATCAGATGGATCATCATATTTTTGAAAACTTAAATTTGCTAGCACTGCAAAAAATTCCTTCTCAGATAAAGTTTTGATGCATAACTATTTGTTTACAATCTAATATTATCAGTAACCATTAGCTTACCTTGACTGACCAACCAAATGAATTAACAGGTATTATCAGTAACCATGCACTTACCTTGACTGACTAACCAAATGAATTAACTGATATTATCAGTAACCATGCGCTTACCTTTACTGACGGGGCCTCGGTGGCTGTGTGATTAAAGTAGTTCGTTCACTATTGATCACATGGTCTGTCAACACTGAGATTGTGGGTTCGATTCTCGCTGCAGACAGGGTGTACTCGACTCCAATCTTAATTGACAAGGATTTCCAGTTTTACTACCGCAAGTCAAGGGGTTTTCTCCGGGTACCCTGCCCCAATAAAAACTGGATGCCACACCATTCAAACAAACAAGCAAACAACCTTTATCGAGGAACCAGATGAATTAACAGATATTATCAGTAACCATGAGCTTACCTTTATTGACACACCAAATGAATCAACAGAAGCATCACAAACAGGCCATGATGTAATAGATAAATTGATAACGACTGAAAAAGTTCAAAATGGAGGACTTACCTTCAAAGTCACTTTCCCAACGTTTGACAGAAATTACTGAAAGTTGTTCCAAATTATCATAAGCTCAGAACTGGTAACATAATGACATATTTCATCTTTATTGAGTGAAGGGAGAAATGAAAACCTATTAATATTCTAAACAGAAATACCTGTAGTCAAAGAAGAGTTCTTCCCCTGCCTGTATTGGTCTCTTGGCAAATATTCCAATCCTGTGGTCGCCATTAACCATCATGACTTTGGCGTAACAATTTGGGTTGACAGAGTGATTAGCAAATCTGATTTTGTTACCTTTCCTGGTGGCATCTACGACAAAATCTGAAACAACAAAAAACTTTTGAACTTGACTAAAAGTAGACATGCATTTCCTGTTAATTGTGATGTCATCCAGTTTAGTTTTTTTGGCAATAAAAAATCTATTGTGATGTGCATTCTTTTTACTGACCTGTTATTTTAGACTTGTGTCCCTTCTGTAATAGCTATCTATAGTTATAATGCCACCATACTTGAATTTTCACTCCAAGCCAACAACATAATTAAGTTTAACAATAAGAATGTTATTTTTGTTTTTTCTGTGTTTACACAGTTTGATTTTACCTGAAACAGGAACAAACGAAAAATAATGAAACTTTAAACAGAACAAACTACCAAGGGAGAAATGGTGGTGCCGAGACTGTGTACAAAACATTGTGTTATAAACTGAAATCTTTCTACACATGTAAATCAGTAGACTGGCATTTAACAGGATTAAAACTCAAATTTTCATGGCATCAATTATTTGTTCTATTTTAAGCCCAAGATATACTGACAGGTCTTGATAAACGCCCATCTGGCCACAATCAACTTTATAACCTATGTATCTTTGATGACTCATATGGTTTTACTACATCATAATATGAATATTTAAGATTTTGTAAAAATTTCATTCCACATAGACGTGTAGCAGTGTGGATAAGATATAGGTACCACCCCTGTGTAATGAACTGACACCCCCACTTTTTTATCTA